>CAKAOH010013943.1:0-28286 GCA_916701665.1 Sebastiscus tertius | reverse complement strand
ATACAGCCTGCAGACGTTAGGCTATCGTGAGGCAAGACAGATTCTTGCACAAATAGCACCTAAACGTCCTAGGGCAGGTAACCCAATTGATTGGTATTTCTTTTGTTTCCCCAACTAGGATAGTCAACACAGAATCTCAAAAGGGCCTAAAACAGACCAGAGTTTCTGGTTAGGCTGATAACACATGTTGCATTGAGTGAAGGAGAGATCAGAATGACACTGGGTGTGCAGTTTCCCTCCTCTTTTAAGCCCTACAGAAAGGGCGTCGTTATCCCCTGATTGGCCAAGAGGGGAATGCACCAAGCTGCTCTCAACTATCATTTAAGAGCCAGTACCCACACCCTGCGCAACAGGTGAACTGAATAACCCTCTAATCACTCAGCAATTCAACCAAAAAAACACCAGAGAAAAGATAAATGACAGCAAGCACCAGAGAATTGGCAGCGGCCACAATATAAATACTGTTAAACTATCAAAACGCCCAATATACAGAGAACTACACACAGCCTGTATTCAGAAATTGCGCGTTTGAAACAAGCCGTTTTCAATTCAATTGAAATGCACTTAAACGGAGCGTTTCAGAGAGAGGATAAATACAGGTATATTCAGGCAGACAGTATGAAGAAAATAAAGTTTTTTTATAACATTACATCATGTAAACATGTTCTAGTAGAAACACAAAATACAAGTATGAACCTGAAATGAGCATGATATGGGACCTTTAATAATAAATATCAATTCAGTAAATTTATATCTATGTATTTATTTGTTATATTTTGTTTTACACAGTTAAGAAAGCAATGTTTAAGTCAAGCCCCTAACACATAAAAGAATGATCCCAGTCACTTCCACACAGTGAGGCATACAGCTTATTAATTAAAACACTATGCTATCGGATCGGTACTCGGTATCATCCGACACCCAAAGCCCGGGTATCACTATCGGTATCGTGACTGAAAAATTTGGATCAGTGCATCCCTACTTTTTTGTTCTTGCATAAATGTCTTTTGGTTTTTCCTTTACTATCTGAAACTAACTAATGAAAAAAAATCTGAAGTGAACCATTTAAATCTTCTGTTGTTGCTATTTCTCTGTGGACGTTCAGATTGTAATTTTGCCGCATGACGTTTTATCTTCCAGTCGACATCAATTGTCCGTGTGCAGAAATTCCTCAAAGGCTTGGAACTGAACCGCCACCACAGAACTGCTTCAAAACCAGTTTTCGCTACACGTGCACCAGAGGTTTCTTGAGGAAGGCGGGAACTTCAAATCTCATCAAATGCAAGCAAATTGAGGGTACTCCCCAGTGGTACCCGCCCATTATCAGCCTCCAGTGTATACGTAAGATTTATTTGTTGTTTGTCTTTTAAATTTGAAGAGCTCATTCGCAATATTCCAAAAAAATTTTTTTGCAGAGAACGGAGCTCTCTGATTGAAGCAATATCTCTCTCCACCCATATGCCACATACTCATAGGCATAGGGACCCTTTAAAGCTGCAGTAGGCAGAATATTTTTTAGCATCATTGGGCAAAAATTCCATAATAACCTTTCAGCATATTGTAATTCAAGTGTTCTGAGAGAAAACTAGACTTCTGCACCTCATCATGGCTCTGTTTTCAGGCTTTAAAAAATCTAGACTTTGGCCAATCACAGGTCATTACAGAGAGAGAGAGCGTTCCTATTGGCTGTTCATTTAACGGAGCCGACTGTCAATCACTCACAAACTCCAATCAAACGGTCAAACTAGGCAGCGCTGATCAAATATGAATCAATATTCTGTTACGTTAATGCCTATTTCTCTTCTCAAATGTGCTCCGGCTGGTGGGCGGTGCTTCTTGGTATTTCCTCAACTGATCTCAACATGGCGGCCGGATCACAAACTTTCACATTTTACAGCGGAGATGTACAGCGGATGTTTTTTTGTTTTTTTTTCAGATTACCTGTCTCATGCTCTACTGTCAGGATATAGTGACCGTTTTATAAAAATATATTTTTTTCAAATCATATTTGCTCCAATCTTGCCTACTGCTGCTTTAAGAAACACTGCAAAGACACAGAGCAGGGATGTCATCCAGCAGTGTAAACTGAGAACACAGATTTTTGAGTGTGCCATTCAAACTTGTGAAACTGGTATGTACTCCAAGGAAGTGTGTCAACCTGTAGGGCTGCAGCATATGTGGTTTGCTGCACAGGAAACCATTTAGAATTGTATATACAAGTACTGCCAAATACAGATGCTACATACTGTTAGTCTGCAGTGTACTATCCACAGGTAACCTGACCTGACATGTAAATAGTTTTGGGGTTTGATATCACCTTATTTAATCTGAATTCAGAATGAAATCTTAAATGGAAGCAGCTGTTATAATCCAACCCTCAAAGCTCAATAACGTCCACCAAATTAAAGTGAGAACGGAGCGATGGGAAAAAATGCAGGATCACCCACGCTCTTGGCAGCACCAGCAAGAAGGAAGTCATCACCTTCTCTTTAGCCAACCAGCTCCAATTACTTTAGTGGGAAAAGAAGACACAGTAACACTGTTGTGACAAAGGTTCATTTCACGTCTGTCTGTCTGTCCTTTGCATGATTAAAATGATTCATGTGAAAAAGCACGCTGGTGTTTATATATATTGTTAATAGCCACCCACATGCGGTTTGTTGATGTGTTTGCAATATTCCACATCACCTGACTCTAGTGGAAAATCCCCATTTATATGAAGTATGTGACTTGGTGGAAGTGAGAGAGGAAGTCATAACTTTATATAAATGTGCCTTTGCACAACTCCATTTTAGTTATTTTTTTCTTACCATACTGATCAGATAAAATCTTTGGTTTGCTCCATGTGGCAAGCAAAAGGTCAGATGGCACCAATCCGGTTTAATTTAGAGCAGAGTAAGCAATGCAACCAGCATACCTCTAAATGAACCGGATGAACATAAACAAGAAATGCAACGAGTGCAACAGCTAAAGAGAAACGTCTGTTGTTTTCTAATGAGGTGTGGTTTCATAAGAAATCAGACCACTGCTAAAATATCAAAGTAGCTGCATGAGAGTAATTAAAGGGACCGTTTGTAAGAATCAGAAATGCTTGTTAACAGCGACACCTGGGGCCGTTAAGTCAACGAAAGTCAGCGTCGGGGTCGCGCTTGCTCGCTCTACATAGACATGAACGAGCATCGCTCAAAACAGTGAGGCGACACACATCAGCTAAAACCACAATATTAGTGTTCACCGGGCAAAAGATGCTTCAAGTTGCTTTGCGGGAAGAGTAGGATGCATAGTCTTTAGAGCTTGACCTATGCTAGGTCTTGCAAGTACCCCAACTTTATTAATTAAATACTTTTAGAAATGAAAGTGTTTTTCATACAGTCAAGACGATGTTCGTTTGTTTGTTTATTAAGATCCCCATTAGCTTTTGCATAGCAACAGCTATTCTTTCTGGGGTCCACATAGTTTACATGGTGACAATACAAAAATACACATTCACACTACTCATCATACACTAACATAACACATCAACTGTAAATAAAACAATAACAACTGACACAAGTGACATGTGATTTCAGATGATGAACAAACTGTTAAACTTCTTACTTGTTGTGTTTCAGGTGACCCAAACATAGCCACAACACAACCACCAATCAGCCCTGTAACACGTAAGTGTAAGCTCTAATACTAAACTTCTAGAGTACTTGTACACAGTAAAGTTTGAATATGAGCCGGAGAGAAGTGTTTGTTTCACATTTATGATTAATGATGGGCTGATCTTGCAGAGGGGCACACTGATATTCCCCATCACTTCATCTTGACCACCACAGTCAGTGAGTTCTGTATTTGCATGAATAAAAAAAACTACAATAATACTAATTAACTAATAATAAATAAGTACTAATGATGTGGCTGTAGTAGTAGTCATGTTGGTACTAATGATTTGACGCAGTAGTAGTAGTAGTGGTAGTAGTAAAGGTAGTAGTACTAATATCAATTGTAGAGTAGAATTTACTTTAAAGTACAACGTAGCTCATTCAAATGTACTGTGAGTAAAAGTTACTTTGTTTCATGTTTAAAATGGTGGGAGGATAACCAAAAAATGATAGGATAAAAAGAATAAATTCATGTCAGTATATGACAACATTTACGATTTGAGACAGTCAAAGACTGCAAAAAATGGATTTCCCTCCTATACATTTCAAGAGAAGGATAATTGTGTGCATTAATATTATAATAATAATATATATATGAACCTGGGAACATAGAATGTAACACAAATAGATACCTGTTATCACTAATAAACACAGGATTTTCAACCAGGAGAACCGGTGTTAAGTTATTTTGAAGTTACTTTAGTGACGTGTTTTCCATTCTTATGTTACGTTGTGTATGTACGTACGTATTTTACTTAGTTTATGTACTTATTTTAAGCTCAACCATGACGTTTATTCCTAAACCTAACTAAGTGGTTTTGTTGCCATTTCACGGTAATGAGGTGGCATTAAATGGCATCTGAAAAGCCATTTCACAACGTTAAGCCTGTGGCGTATAAATGACATGCAAAAAAAGCCTAAAATGTGTTTTATGACACGCGGAATGTCCTTAAAATGTCGTGCTATTTATACGCCTTCCACGAGATCGGTTGGATTAGACAAAGCATTAAACACTTTAAAAATAACACATTAAACACAATTCAGTCAATACAAGCAATTAAGAAAACATAGGTAACACTGTAATAACAAAATAGACCTATGTGCATGAAGAAACTCACACATTTGAAGGAATTAAGACCAATTAAGGAGAACCAGGGCTCTTTCATCTACAGTGAATACGTAGATACTTCATTGTCAGATTCAGTTCTGCGCCATGAGTTTTCAGTATGAAATGTAGACCTAGCAACACTAAAAAATGTATGTGGGAGGGTTTCTTTTCTTTTTGAACAAGCACCTAGCTCCATGAAACTGGTGGATCCTTGTTGGTAAACAGAGTTTGAAAAGAAAGTACTTTTTTTTACCTGTGTTCATGTGTTACTGATTAATCTAAGCATGTAGGCTATATAAAACAGACTATGGAGTTACAGTAAAGCAAAAGATTAATAACCCCAATAACGTGTAGAATTGCCTTAAAAAAACAAAACTGCATAATTCCAACAGGACTCATTCACAACTGACACATACACTCATACAACTGACTTTCTTGTACTTATACAAATGTCTTCAAGTTGTTCCCTTTGCTATCTGAAACTAACTGATAAAATGCTATTTCTGTGTGGACATCACATTGTAATTTTTGCCGCATGATGTTTTATCTTCCAGTCAACACAAATTGTCCGTGTCCAAAAATTCCTTTATGGCCTGAAACTAAAACGCCACCAGAGAACTGCTCCAATATTAACGACACGTTTCGCTACACGTGCACCAGAGGTTACGTGAGGAAGGCGGGAACTTCAGATCTCATCAAATGCAACGGAACTGGTGGTACTCCACAGTGGTCCTCCCCCAGCCTCAAGTGTATACGTAAGATTTATTTGTTGTTTGTCTTTTCATTTGAAGAGCTCAATCGCAAAATCCCAAACAAATCTGGCAGAGAAATGAGCTCTCTTGGGGAGATCTGACTATCTGCTTAAGATTATTGAAGATATTTAGAAGGGTGGGAAGAATTGGAAGGGCGTTCTAGACAAAAAGCAGCATATCATCGGCATACAGTCGGAGGTACTCGCAGCATCAGCTTGGAAACTACCAATTGGTAATTGAAAACCTGTGTTTCAAACTAGGGCTATTGGCGTTCACCAGGCAAAAGACGCTTCAAGTTGCGCCTGGGAAAAGTAGGATGCATAGTTATTGGAGTTTGACCTATACAAGGTCTTGCAAGCCTCCCAACTTTATAATCAAATACTTTTTTTTTGCATTAAGACAGAGTTTTTTGTAGCCTATTCATACTGTCAAGATGATCTGATTTCAGATGATGAACAAACTGTTAAACTTCTTACTTGTTGTGTTTCAGTTGACCCAAATGTAACCCCAACACAACCACCAAACAGCCCAGTAACACGTAAGTGTGTACTTGTACACAGTACAGTTTGAATATGAGCCAGAGAGAAGTGTTTGTTTCACATTTATGATTAATGATGGTCTGATCTTACAGAGGGTCACACTGATATTCCCCGTGATTCCACCTTTACCACAACAGTCAGTGAGTTCTTTACTTGCATGGATAAAAAAAAATAAATAAATACAATAATACTAACAAACTAATAAGTACTAATGATGGAACTACATCTGTCTAGATCATTTGTGTTAGTAGCGGTTATAGTAGTCATGTTAGTAGTAACGATTAGAAGCAGCAGTAGTAGTAGTGGTAGTAGTACTAATATCAATAATAGCTGTAGCAACAGCCTTAATGGTTGTAGTACTTCTAGTAGTAGGAGTTAGGGATGAACAGAGTTCCAAAACATCAACAACACCAACACAAGGAAAACTACTTTAAAGAATTTTTACTGAAGTAAATGTGAAATTTCATTTGTAGAATTTACTAAAAAGTGAAAAAGTAGTAAAAAAAAAAAGTTTATTCAAATGTACCGTTTGTAAAAGTTACTTTGTTGCATGTTTAAAAAATTATAGGATCCATCCAACATGTCAGCGTCGTACAACATTTATGATGTGTTTGACAGTTGTGACAGTTGGCTTCACCTCTGTACAGTGGGAGGAAGTGGGTACCCGTCGTCTATCTTTAAAATCTATGACCCAGAAACCCAAAATTAATGTCCATAACCTTTCTGTTTGAGTTCACGCCAATCAAAAACCTTTTAGAGAAAAGACTCTGAGAAACTCACTGTATGCTAACTGCCTAGCATCAAACAGCCTACAGACAAAGTCAGCGACTGGCTGGTGAATATAGTGGAGCAATTAGCTGCTAAAGAGGCAGATATTTCACTCACAGGTTGGTGGAGACCAAAACTGAGCTAAAGTAGTTGAGCCTAGAGATGAACACAATAAGTACACTAGGGAAAACAACTTCAGCATTCAAAATTGAAATAAAACTAAGAGAAGAAAAATGAAAATAATAATAATAATAATAATAATAATAATAATAATAATAATAATAATAATGAAAGAATAGAATATTAAATAATAATATATATTTTTTAAAGTAATAATATTAATACAAAGAAAAGAAAGTAATGATAATAAATTAAATAAACAAATAAGGTAATAAAAAAATAGTACTTTTTTAAAGCAATGATAATTCATGTGATAGACCTCATGGTAGATATGTTGACATTAGTCAAAGTAGGAAAAGCGCAGGTGTAATTCCTAATTTTAATAAGTGTTGAATTGTAGTCACAGGCAAGTATAAAGCTGGTACATCTAAATGGGAAATGGAATAAATAGAACGGCCTGTTTGTCCTGTTTGTCACTTCCTCTCTCAGTAGTTGTACTCGTAGCTTTAATAACTGTAGATATACAGTTGCAGCAGAATGTGTGCTTGTAGTTGTGGTTGTAGTAGTAGCACCAGTAGCAGTTGTCAGTACAGTTGTCACAGTATTAATAATATTTGTGTCATAAACTAACACGAAACCTTGTGCATGTGTTTTTCATCTTTTGTTATTAGTTATGTGGCATGTTATACCAGAGTACTTCTGTACAACACAGTCACTTGTGAACTGTCCATGCATGAGTTGAGACATCCATACACCTGGAGTCCCCAAATCACAGTATGTTTTCTTCAGCAGTAGTTTTACAAATACTGTAGTAGTGATGGTAGAAGGAGCAACAGTGTAATAACAGAGGTAGTAGTATTAGCAGTCATGCTGTTAGCAGTATTAGATGTAAATGTCTTTTCTTATCAGCAGCAGCTTCGTCCAGCCTACGGACGACCCAGACTATAAGCCCCACAGCCTCAGTGACTGCAGAGACAGAGACAGAGGCAGACAGGACTGAGACAACCTCACCTGGTCTGCGGGCCCTGTCATTTCTCTCACAGGGTAAATAGCTTATAGTCATGCATGCTATGCTGATAGCAGTATATGTTGTTATGACTGATCTGCATCAGGTCAGAGGATTTTATTGGCTAGGGCCCGTATCTGTAAAACTTCATGCACACCATTGTATCCAACATTATATGTATTTTAATATACTGCATGCAAGACGGACACATATATGTAAGATTTCCTCCCTATAGTTACATATATGTTATTTGGTATATTCTAAATAAAATTCTAAAATAAGTTTAGGATGGATATATTAATATTCTGTAAGTGATAATCTTCAGTGGAGGCCGTATAAAATAGTGTTTCCAAAACATAAACATAGAAATATAAAATAAAAAAAAATCAAGAAATAGTTCACTTTGTGATTTCTATCTTTTGTTATTTATTATCTTTCAAACTCACCAATATATAATTATAATATAATAATTATTGTACTTATATAATCAACATAGATTTGTACTTATGACATACCTGAACTTACGGTATTGTCCGATACTAAATTTTGGGCAGTATCGGACGCATTTCCGATACTGGTATCGGAACAACTCTTAATTATGACCAAAATTGTGCTCAGTTTTACACATGATCAGATCAACTCTATATTTATTCTGCTGGTTCCACTATCACTCTCTCATCGTGAGTATTTAGCTCTGTGTGTGATGGTTTCAGCCTGGTCCATCTTCTTTTTTTTTTTCTTCAAGCATACACAATCTGTAAAATCTGTTTTAAAGGACCTATTATGCTTATTTTCAGGTGCATACTTATATTTTGGGTTTCTACTAGAACATGTTTACATGCTTTAAAGGTGCTATTTTGACAACATTGACAACGTTCAGCCACTCGCAATCTCCCTCCCCCGTTCCATTGCATTCACTTCACAACAAGTGGTTGCCAGGCACTTAACCGTCAGACAGTTTTTTCCACACTAACTGGCAACGTGATGCTGATGACCCAGGAAACCATGTGATACCAGCGTTGTTATACTATTGGCTCACAAGCCGTGTTAGAGAGTGAGAACCAAACGTCAGATATCTTCCACAGAGATTAAGAAAACATTAATTTTGGATCTGTCAAAATTTCTAAAATAATGAATTCACAATTATATATATATATATATATATTTTTTTTAGGGAAAAGCCATACTTTTATTGGACACCTTTCTAAAAGCTCTGTGGATGTATTATTTAAAAAGAAATATATCAATAAGACCTTTAGTGTTGCCACGCCCAAAAGTCCAGTCTGCTCTGATTGGTCAGCTGGCCCAATGTTGTGATTGGTCAACTGAACTAAACTCTTTGGACTCCGCTCCAGCTCCTTTCTAACTAGCTTTGTTTGAGGGTGAGCCAAACTAGCTGCTATGCAGGTATTATGCAAATGTGTTACTTGGCGACATCACCATGTTACGGAAGAAAAGGCGGGACTTCAAGTGAGGCGTTCCAGGCAGTTCAGGAGCAGAGTTTCTGTGCGGGGGGGAATAGCTCCCTTTGGTGTGGACTTTGGGCTTTGTAACTTTGCAGAACTTTTACATGCACAATAAAATCTATATAACACACTAAAGGAGAGGGAAAAAGCACAAAAACATATGTCCCCTTTAAATTCAGAAACCAACAACAACAAAAATTGTTAACTAGACTAGTTTATACCATTTACTTACTTACTTAGTTACTTGGTGACATCACCACGTTACGAAAGAAAACAGGCAGTCCAGGAGCAGAGTTTCTGTAGGGGAGAGTAACTCCCTATAGGGGTTGGCTTTGAATAATATGTCCTCTTTAAAATGTGTGTCCTAAAAGGATAGAAATCAGTAGAGAGAAGCCTGTATGGCATTGGGAATGTCATATGATCAATCATCCTTTATATGTAAAACTCACACTTCACATTCATTTTTTTTTCTTTCACAGCAGAAAAAGTAAATGCGACGGAGAACAACGCGACGCAGCAGACAGGATCAAACTCCACCACCTCTGAGCCTTCAGACCCCAACACAGATCTTTATGTGTTCCACCCCGTTGCTAGTAAGCTACCACACTGTTATTATACCCATTTGTGCCAAATCAAAGTCAGGTGGAGACTTTGGTGACATATATATATATAAAACCAGAGAAACAGGAGCAACATTTTGAGTTATTTCTTTCTTATTGGCAGCAGTGATCGGCTGTGCTTCACTGATGATCGTCTGCGCTTTGATCGGAATCACCTTCTTCTGTTATAGAAGGTAAGCCAGAGAAAAAGCAACATAACAGAAGGTTTGGTTTGAACAATTTAGTTGTATTATGTGGAATTATGTCACACTACACTTTCTTTAATTATAATGATCACATCACTGTTTCCTTTACGCCATAGGAGGTCAAAAAACGCCATCCCAACGCCGAGACCGGAAGAACTGACGCCCATGAATCGTGGTCCACCTGAAGAGGAGTTGTAGAGTTTGACCTGCCGCTGAAAAGCAGAGACAGAGTCTTACTGGAGCTCATGAGATCGTCCCCATGCAGTGAAGAACGGGTTATTATTAGACTTTGTGATCGCCTCCGTCTGACAACCCATCTATGGGCATTACCAGAAAGCATCATGGTCTTGCTTAATATGACATTGTTTGTTCGCACATTCCCAAGAAGTTGAACTCACAATCTTTTTTTGGGGTGCAGATCTCCGCCAATTATTTCAACTGCATATAAGGAACTTGAACTCTGAAGACCCCATGCTGTGACCATCTGGTGCTTTTTTTTCTACCCTTGGAGGATACGTCTGGTATGTTGTTATTGTCATCAAACCCCATGAAAAATACTAACCAACAATGGATTAATCCTTCCAACAAGTATAGTCTGTTTAGCCAAAGCCTCACAGCTCATTGTGCCATAGAGCTCCATTGTTCTCTCACCCTGGGTGACATATTATATCATTACAATTAACATTCCTGCCGCCGTAAGTAGCCACCGTCTGAAAATAGTTCCGAGCTAAAATGCGATTTACTAAATAGTAAAGTTTGCTCAAAACAGACATCAGTGCCCAGCTGTTTTAGGTAATTATTCAGCCTTTTTTAGAGATAATTCCTGACATGTTTTTCAAGATTTACATCTTGGGTAGGAACCAAGGAGCTTGGTGCTACAGTAAGTTTGGTTTTGCTCTTTTCATAGGAATGGTAGACAATAAGGAAAATGTAGCGTATCTCCAAGTTTATCCTCTAACCCTCTGCAGCAGGTTCAGGTTTTGAAGCTAGAGTGAAGGTATAGGTATCATATGAAACTGCAAAACCTAAGGAATCCATTGGTATCAACCATATCATACTAGCTTGTCAGGAAGGAGGCTAAATAACGCTCCAAATATCAGGCTACATTTTTGCAAGGAAGAACTGGCATGGCCATTTTCAAAGGGAAAATGTAGCGTATCTCCAACGTTATCCTCTAACCCTCTGTAGCAGGTCCAGGTTTTGAAGCTAGAGTGAAGGTATAGGTATCATATGAAACTGGAAAACCTAAGGAATCCATTGGTACCATACTAGCTTGTCAGGAAGGAGGCTAAATAATGCTCCAAATATCAGGCTACATTTTTGCAAGGAAGAACTGGCATGGCCATTTTCAAAGGGGTCCCTTGACCTCTGACCTCAAGATATGTGAATGTAAATAGGTTCTATGTGTACCCATGAGCCTCCCCTTTACAGACATGCCCACTTTATGATAATCACATGCAGTTTTTTGAATGCAGTATAAATTGTGTTATTTGGGGCTATTTTAAAATAGTGTGTTTGAATATTTCTGCTTACTGGGGGATCCCTAAACAGTCTTTGAATTACATAAATTCTTTGAGCACATTGAGCGCATTCATGTCCTCAATGTGCATTTCACCGCGTCTGATACGTGTGCCAAGTTTAACAACTTTTTGAGCATGTTAAGGCCCTCAAAAAGGTGATTCATTTTGAGAAAAAGAAGAAGAAGAAACACCACAGTTTCATTAGGGCCTTCGCTGGCCTGACGTTGTCTGTGCTCAGACCCTAATTATGGAAAATAACCAAGGTTGTAAAAATAAATAACAAATTCTCAGAAACATTAAAAAGGAAATGACTCAAAGCAGTATATGGCCTTGTGGTTAGACCAATACCTGATAACAGTCAGTAAATTTGTGGTTTGTACATAGCCTCTATAATGTAGATAGAGGCTATTACTGGCATGATGAACGTTAATACAGGAGGAAGTTAACGCTCGACTAACGTCACCTGCCGCCCCACTTCCCCAAACACATATGTTTGTTTTGAATATTGTCTCACACTGAACGCTTCATCTTTATGAATTTTCATAATCTCAAATGTGTATTCTGGTAGCAACTACAATACAGTAAGTAGGCCTATATAGATACCCTGTGTGACGCATGTTAACGCCGTTTCAATATTAATCCCTGTATGACTGTATTATTGAAATATGTATCACTTCCTGAGACACCTGATATTTATGGATTAACAGATGTTAAATAGTATAATTTTAAAAAAAATCCACTCTGTTGTTCTGTGTGCCTACTTATGAACTTTACTTTCCATTTTCTTACAAATAAATAAATGTTTTTCCTTCTAGTTTTAGAATGGTCAGGGTGAAAAAAAGCCTCTTAAAGGTCCCATATTGTAAAAAGTGAGATTTTCATGTCTTTTCTATTATAAAGCAGTTTTAAGTGCTATATAAATACTGTGAAAGTATCGAAGCGCTAAATATACAGAGAAATACACACATCCTGTATTCAGAAACTTTGCCGCTGAAACAAGCTGTTAGGATTTCTGTCCATTTGTGATGTCACAAATATACAATATTTAGACCATTACACAATTTTAAAAGTAAACATTCTAAATGTGTCCCAGTTTATTTCCAGTTGCAGTGTATGTGAATGACATCAGCTGACAGGAAGTAAACATGGACCCAAACTGTTGCCTAGCAACGCAGTTCCGTTGAAATGTGCTAAAACGGAGCGTTTCAGACAGAGGGTGAATACAGGCATATTCAGGCAGACAGTGTAACCTTGTAGCATGTAAACATGTTCTAGTAGAAACACAAATCATTTAATCCTGTTTAAATTGTGCCATGAATCACACATATATGTTTGTCAATTGAAAACATCATTTTGAAAGTTAAGATAGTCGCTGTTGAAGTATAAGACTGTAAAAATACATAAAGACTACACAACCAAAAGTTGCGTAAGTGAGCTTTAAAAGGTACAGTGTTTATGATTTAGTGGCATATAGCATTGAGGTTGCAAATTGCAACCAACTGAATACCCTCAGCTCCCTTTCCAAGCATGTAAAAGAACATAAGGTGGCCTTCAGGTGCATTCGCGCAAACTCTCTCCAGAGCCAGTGTTTGGTTTGTCCGTTCTGGACTATACGGTGGTGCAACTTGGCAGACCCGCTCCCCTATGTATAAACGGCTCATTCTAAGCTAATGAAAACATGATGATTCTTAGTTTCAGGCGATTATACACTAATGAAAACCATTTCTGCCAATAGATCCCCCTAAAACCTACACACTGGTCCTTTAAAGTCAACCGAACCAAACTCTTTGGCCTCCGCTCTAAGTAACTTTGTTTGAGGGCGTGCCAAACTATCCGCTAGGCAGGTATTATACAAATGTGTTACTTGGTGACATCACCATGTTACGGAAGAAAAGGCGGGACATCAAGCGAGGTGTTTCAGGCAGTTCAGGAGCAGTTGTTTCTGTGGGAGAGTAACTCCCTTTGACGTGGACTTTGAAAAAAAATAAATATATAACACACTAAAGGAAAGGTGGAAAAAGCACAAAAGTATGATAGGTCCTCTTTAAATAAAAGACCATCACCATGAACACAGTTTCCGCGAAAACCTCACTGATGAATCAAGCCATAAGGTTGTGTGGATCATTTTAGTGGTAATTCCTGTATTTCTTGTTGCTCTCCACTGTCCATTTGTATGATAAACGCATAACATTGGTCCAGTGTTATGAAGGATTTAATCAGTTCCCTGCTGATAGTACAATCAGCTTTCAAGCCACAACTATGTAGACAAATAGTTGTTCCACCCCCCACACCCTTTTCCAGATGGTGTTCATAGTGCCTGGAATGAAGTTTCACTATGAAGTCATATAAACCACTTGCCAGGCTACAGTTCCTCTTATATTCTATATATACTCTTCTGCAGACTGAAACTCACAGGAAATGTTGTAACTTAATAATTCAGTCTGTTAATCTTGTGGTACTGGTACTCCATAAGCTGAAAATGCTGTTTCTTCCCATGCTGAGGCTGATTGGTTCCAGATGTTTGGCAGGAAGAGCTTGAACAGAATCCAGTAAATACCAGTGCAATCGTTTGTGGATTGTCTAAGACAAAAAATTACTGCAAACGTGTACGGTCCTTCCATTACCAAAGGATTATCTACACATGTAATCAAAATGAAAAGTTAAATTCTTTTAAAAAAGGTCATAATACCTTTTTATCCATAAATTGCCCAAAGTCACAAAAGAGTTTGATTAAAAAAAGACAGTCACAAAAGTGTCTTTTTCAGTAAAAGTCTGCCAGCAGTTTTCTTTTCTTTTTTTAATACTCAAACAGAGTCACACATTCACACGGAGATCTTCAGCTATAGGCTGTTAATCGCCTTTCTAAAACGGGAAACTGGATATCACAACATCCAATTCCCTTCATCTCCCAGAGAGAAAAATACACACAAAAGGACAAAATGGTGACACTGCAAACATGTTGTGTCTGTTACAGAGAAAATTAAAAACACATTTTCAGTCTGTGTCAGTGTGTCTTTGGTGAGCCGACGCTCACAACATTATTCCTGGCTGAAAAGTTCCTTTTTCAGCGACGCACAAAAGACGACGGGTTTTAAGTCCTTGAAGACGAGCAGGCGCTTAGAAAAGCGCCAGGAGGAACAAATGGTGGACCTGCCGGCCGAGTCTTCGTGGTATTTCAGCCATGGAGAGCACGTCGTCGGTCATGAGGTAGGCGGTCGGCCCGATGCGGGTCCACACGCACCTCTCGCACAACGGGCCGCCGGCGGACACGCCATCGGACTGGACAAAGACAAATGAGGGAGAATTAAAAATCATAGCAAGCAATGTCTCCATCTTTAGACTTTTTTTTAAAATACAACCTTCACAAAATGCTATCTGGCTTATTAAAGCGGGGAGAGGCAGAATATTCTGGGCATCATTGAGGGAAAAATTCCATAATAACCTCAGCATATTGTAATTCAAGTGTTCTGGGAGACTTCTGCTCCTCCTCATGGCTCTGTTTTCAGGCTTTAGAGAGTCTAGACTTTGACCAATCACAGGTCATTTCATTGAGAGAGAGTGTTCCTATTGGCTGTTCATTCAACAGAGGCAGCTGTAAAATAACAATTTTAATCACATTTGTTCCAACATGTCAACCCCAGCTTTAAAGCTGAAGTAGGTAGATTGGAGCAAATATGATTAAAAAAAAGTTATTTTATAAACTATTTATAAACGTCACTATATCCTGACAGTAGTAGTCATGAGACAGGTAAGCTGAAAAAAATCATGTGCCTCTGTGTCCTCTGGTGCTCCTAATGACATCTGCAAGATTTCACAGACCGGAGGAAAACAACCAATCAGAGCCGAGCTGGAGCCTTGCCGTCTCTGAGCAGCTGTCAATCACTCGGAAACTCCGATCAAACGGTCAAACTAGGCAGCGCTGATCAAATATGAATCAATATTCTGTTACTGTAATGCCTATTTCTCTCCTCAAATGTTTTCAGAAACGTCTTGTAGAGCACTGTTTAGCTGTAAAATGAGAAAGTTGATATCAGTTGAGGAAAAACCAAGCACCGCCCACCAGCCGGAGCAAACTCTCTCATTTCACAGCAACTTCAAGATGTTTCTGAAAACATTTGAGGCAAGAAATAGGCATTATATTAACAGAATATTAATACACGTTTGATCAGCGCTCCTGAGTTTGACTGTTTGGACAGAGTTTGCGAGTGATTGACAGCTGCCTCCTGAATGAACAGCCAATAGGAACACACTCTCTCTCTGAAATGACCTGTGATTGGCCAACGTCTTCCATCACAGGCTAGATTTTTTAAAGCCTGAAAACAGAGCCATGAGGAGGAGCAGAAGTTTCTCTCAGAACACTTGAATTACAATATGCTGAAAAAGGTTATGATGGAATTTTTGCCCAATGATGCCAAAAACATTCTGCCTACTGCAGCTTTAAGGCTAACAGTAAATTACTGTGACCCTTTAGAATACAGCATGTCTTAGTGAGGATGTTCTTACACATTTCATCTGCTGTTTGCACATGATGAACGCTGAGCCCGGCGTGGTGCAGTTGGGACACTCTGAGACGCAGCAGGGGAGAGGATCGCCCGCCTTCATCAAGGTGCTGGGCATCTCCGACTTCAGGAAGTATTCCTGGAGATGACAGGAAGTTATTAGTATTGCTAAGTCTCAAGAATCCAATATTGTGTATTTCATATTCAACATAGTTTTTGGTCTTTCGGAAGTACTGGGAGTCTGAGGCAAAGCAGCTGTGTTTTTTTTTTTTTCTCAAAAGACGGACCAGATGTTGGCCCGTTGTATAATGTGCTTCCAGACCACACTAGCTGTCTGAGATGAATACACTCCAGAGTCTCTGTGTTCTCCTGCAGATGCATGTTATCAGTGTTTCATTGTTCCCCCACTGTATTATAGCTTCTTTTCTCTAAGGTGGAGAACAGCAGGAGTCTGACAGAAGTCAACTGGCTACATGTGCTGCAATGATTAACCGCTTTAGTCCATTGGCAGAAAATGTTTATTTTCTTTCCAATGTTCCGGCCCCAACAACAGCAATCCATTATGACAGCAACGGGAACAAGAAACGACAAGTCCAACAAGACGTGTACACAAATTCAGCTTCAGTTTGTTCCGTTGTGAAATCCGCAGAGCAGATGTGGCGAATCAAAGTCCGCGCTTTCTAAAAGCACTTAGTCTACTCCTCCGGGCTTCATAAAACATCTGAGAAATCTTAAAGACAGCGAGTTGTGTTTGATTTACTGCTTCTGCTGTGGGACATTTCCAAGCATCTCCCTAAATAAGAGCACTCCGTTAAGCTCGGAGACTATCTAATCACAGAAAAATGCAATTTTTGCAGAAATCTCCACGTCAAAAGTTTTTGATCCCAAATCACAGCATGACTTTTTCTATAGTGTTCCTCAGTGTCTTGGTGTCTTAATGTGGGATTTTATTATTGATCATTTTTATCAATTCTCAAGTGATAATAAATGGTTAAATTTGCACCAAATCTGTAACAAATGGTATCAACCCCAAAAATTGCTGCAACAACTGATGAGGCATAATAGAGCATGGGAATGACCGTCATATAGTTCTACCATAATGTTCTAAAACCTTCATTTATTTTAATTAATTAATTAATTAATTTATGTTTATTTCTGATTCATGACGAGAACAACTTGACACACAGTGCTGAGCTGCGTCTCAAATCAATCTTCATGTGCCCAGCTTTCAGATGATGTTTCACCACTTCTACGTGATAATAGTGTTGGCGTGGTTGTGTGAAACAAGGAACTAACGTCATCCTATTTCTCTGTAACACGACCACAAACATCCCGACAGTTACGTAAGAATACCCTGAAAGAAGACCGAGTGACGGAGGTGGTGGCGACGAGTCATCGAAGCCCAAACTTTATTTAACAAGGGGAAAGACTGGCTGATAAAACTGGAAATTACTAATATTTTGTATTAGCTGTAAATATATGCAGATGTTTGTGCGTTGTTGCATTCTAATGGATATTAATATTTAACAGCGGCTGTGATTTAAATATGCAGTAACAATGTGCAAGCACGAATGAACCTGCAGAAGCATTTAGGACAAGGAGTGTGTGATCATGTCTTACCCCGGCGATTGTGAGGATGCGGCGGACGGTCTTAGTGATGATCAGAGAGGTCTTGGCACGAGTGACCGCCACATACAGCAGGTTCCACTCATCGTCAGGAATGTCAACTGAGCACGGAAGAGAAACATTCAAAGTATTCAAATATGAACCACTTTTTTAGAGGGACTTCAAATCTACTTCCACCTACACTGTGAAATCTATGTGAAAAAAAAGAAAAGACGGTGGTCAAAAGAAGCATACCGAAGGAGAAGTCGGGGTTGAACTGCAGGTTGTGCTCTGAGGAGGGAACCTTGGCGAAGTCATCGGTGACCATCACAGTGTCGAACTCCAGACCTTTAGCCTTGTGGACCGTTCCGATTATGAAGTCTGGAACAAAACAGCAACATTGGTAACAACCTGGCTGAGTCTGGTTCATTATACGGTGGAAAGTTAAACGACTCATCCATGTGAAATATACCATTTTACAAGAATTTAAAATCTAGGTTTCCAATGAGGAACATTTAACTGGCTATGTAACAGTCTCAATTTAATACTGAAGCCTCTAAATGACCTACATAAGTAAAGGACACCATCAGTGAGAAGATTGACTATTTCTATATACTGTAGTGATTCTTAATGCTTGTCATCGGTGCCACCGGGTCTGATTCTGGGGAAATCAGACGAACTCATGCAGGTTCACCAGAAACTCCTTCAGCTCAGACTCCAGCGGGGCCTCCAGCAGTGACCAGCCCACCGCTGATAGACCCAGGTCCGGCTTCGCTGCCGCCTTCGACCTGCAGTGGGAGGTGGAGAGCGCCGCGCCCAGCAGCAGTGGCCAGGAGCAGAGTTTCACCTCGCTGGGAGCCAACACTGACACCACACTGCTGGAGACCCAGGCGGTATTGCTGGGCCCGCTAGAGGGAAGGGAGGCACGGGAGAACCAGAACCAGGGCCAGACTGTCAGACCCTGCTGCAGTTAAATGAGAGGTTTTCTAAAGGAACTCTGATGTTCGGAAACGCTACTGATTTTGTCCACAGGGACCGCGAAAATCAACACAAAATGTTTTTCTGCTTTTTCCCTTTCCTTAGTGTGTTGCATAGTTTTTTGTGCATGTAAAAGGTCTGCAGAGTTATAAAGCCCAAAGTCCACGCCAAAGGGAGTTACCCCCCCCCCCCATAGAAACGCTGCTCTGAACTGCCTGAAACACCTCACTTGAAGTCCTTTTCTTCTTTTTGAACATTAAAGCACGTAACATGTTCTAGTAGAAACCCAAAATACAAGTATGAACCTGAAAATAAGCATAATAGGACCTCTTTTAAAAAAAAAATCCCCAAAAACAATTATTATTAACAACTTAAACTACTGTATCAGAGCAGAAATAGAAAAAACACCATTCTTAAAAAGGTAAGATGGTGATTGTGAGTTAATCTTTTTGTTTTCAGTCCTTGTTAAACCAATACGTGTCAAGGCCTTCATTTAAGCAAATCAATTTAAGATTTCATTTTCTGTATACCTGCGTTGTGTAAGTCCTCCTCAGAGCACCCTTCCAGGCGTTTTGCTAGCTCGGGGATGCGCTTTCCGTATTTTTCAACGATGTTGACTTTGGCATCCAGCTCCATGTCCTCGGTCTGCATCACGTACTTCTTCAGGGCCAAGAAGGCGTTGTCGTTTTTCTTGGCGAAGGAGCGAAGTAAAGGATCTCTGATGACTGAAGGCAGAGCAAATTCAACATTAATGTCAAAGGGTCAGTATTTTTATAACTTAAAAGGGTAAATATTAGGTCGTAACGGTCTCGTATTGCAGCACCCCTAGTAAATGACGTGTATGAATCTCACATTTCGCTCCTTCCATAAGGTGCCAGATGTCCAGGATCCTATTCAGGCCGATACCGCTGACACCCTGAATGGAAAGGTAGACCTGTAAGTGCCTGATCAATATGGGTTTTCACATGATATCAAATATGCTTGCTACTACTTCCTTGTGTCCGTTAGTATACACTCACTCCTACGTAGTGGATCCGGCACTGCGGGTTTGAATCGGTGAGCCGGACGGCTTCGCTGAACACCGTGAGGTTGCATCTCGACAAGATGGCCGTCGTCCCCCGGCCAAGACTGACACCCGCCCTTAAAGCTTCTCCAACCTTGTCCGCGGTCTCGTCACACACACCGCCTACACAGTGGACACGTGGCACACACAGACACGCTAACAAAACAGTGGAACTCTAACGTTTTCATGTTATTTTATCTATATTTTCGAAGAACCTCGTGTGTTTCTGAGTAGACAACATATTAAAAAAGTTTGCAGTATTTACCTTTTTGCTTTCCTCCCACTAGAATCTTCTCCACTCCCTTGCACACTTTGAGGAGGGTGGCACCCACGTAGGCGATCTCAGCACCGAACCGAAAGCTCTGAACAAAGACATCAGTAGGTTCATTTTTCTGATTAGCACCAAACCTCTAAAGGTTCTGTACACTGATCAGCCATAACATTAGGACAGCACGGGCACCCTGACCGGTCTGTGTGTGTACCTGCGTCAGGTAGAAGATGTGCGTGTGGTCAACGATGTTCAGCGCGTTGACGGCTCCTTTGAAGGTGTAGATCTGCTGGTGAGGATCTCCGACCAGGATTTTCCCACAGCGCTGAGACAGGAGCACGTCCATGATGACTGAGAGGGCAGAAGAAAGATGCCGTCACCATCACAAAGTAACTTTTCCACAATCCTTGGACTATGTGTAACAGTTACCGCATCATTACCTGGAGTGCAGTCCTGAGCCTCGTCGATGAAAAGGACGTCATATTGGTTAGACAAGCAGGGCTTCGGCTTTTGGAGCTGCCACAACTTCAGGTAACCTGAGAATGAAAAGTTCTGTTGACACACCTGTGCAGCATCGCTCTAATATTAGAACAGAATGACTTATATTCATTTAACTCATTTGCAGTTGGTGTACCGTCGTGGATCATGTAGTAGGCGTCCACTTTGGTCACGCTGAGGTCCGTCATTTTGGTCCAGATCGTCAGCGCGTCTTGCACAAACAACTAGGATTGCCCAATAAAAAGACAAACACTTTAAATGGGACCTTGCAGTGCTCTTTCTTATTATTTATTCACACTAAAAAGGTACGCAGTGTGTCACTTGTACACATGATTCGTGTTCATACCTCTTTTTCTTTGTCAAGTATAAACTCCCTGTGGCCGTCCTTGGACTTGTGGAAGCTGGGGACGTGTCTGATGGAGATGGTCTCGTCCGTTGAAGCCATGAAGGCGTTGAGAGTCAAGATCACCACTTTGGCCCTGACGAAGCCGCCACGGCCCTGAGGCAGGACCGAGTTGATGGCGAACGGCTTCAAGTTAAAGGTCAGCTTCTGCCGATTTTGGTAACTGCAGTGGGGAAAAATCACAGGAACGCGACAAGCGATGCGGTTTTAAAATGGAAAACACCTCAAGAATTTATGATAAATCAGATTTAATATCCAAACACTGTCTGCAATTATGAACACACACATGCTGTGACTGTCACTGAGAGCATCTTGAGGGGAAACTTCTCACCTCTTCCCAACGTCATTGAAGGCCAATGAGTGGACGGTCTTGCAGGCCACGTTGCTGGGGAAACGGCGCCGCGCCTCGGTGGCCACCGACTTGTTGAAGGCCACGTACAGGAAGCGCAGGTGTGGCCGCTGCTCGGCGTACTTCACCAATGTGGTCGTCTTCCCCGTACCTGTGGCAGGACGGCATGGACCGTTGAGCTATGACACTGTGTGCCTCTGATCGGCATGACTGGCCCACATCACAACACTGATAACACTGATTACTGATCACCAACGTTTAATATCTGGAAGTTTCAAAATGCAATATCTAAAACCTTTTTACCACATTTTTACTGCATTTTAAGGAGCATTTAAAACAAACAATGTATCCAAATTTCAGATATGATGAGACCAAACAAAACGTGTTTCACATTGTATTACTAAACCTATTTTTGTGTTAACTTTAGAGCCGACATGCAACCCAAAGAAAGCTGTCACTGCCTGGTATCCATTTTCTTCCTCTTATCCGGGGTTGTTTTGCTGGGGCAGCAGGCTAAGTCCCTCTCCCCAGAAATGTTTTCCAGCTCTTCCTGTGGGACCCCGAGGGGTTTCCAGGCTAGACAAGATATATAATCTCTCCAGCATGTTCTGGGTTTACCCCGGGGGCCTCTTACCAGTTGGACAAGCCTGGAAAACCTCCAAAGGGAGGTGTCAAGGAGGCATCCTGATCAGATGCCCGAATCACCTCATCTGGCGCCTCCGAGCTCCCTCTGGATGTCTGAGCTCCTCACCCTATCTCTAAGGCCGAGCCCAGCCACCCTACAGAGGAAGCTCATTTCGGCCGCTTGTATCCGCGATCTCATTCTTTTGGTCACTACCCAAAGCTCATGATCATAGGTGAGGGTTAGATGGACTGGTAAATCGAGAGCTTTGCCTTACGACTCAGCTCCCTTTTCACACCACAACTGTCCGGTACGGCGCCTACATAACTGCAGACACCACACAGTACCGCCTGTCCATCTCCCGCATCAATTTCCCTCACTCATGAACAAGACCCCTGAGATAGAGACCCTGCCTGGTAAAAATATAAAAATGTAAAAGTCCCTGAAAAAGTCTTGAAAAGAATTATCTAGAGAAAGGGCTCCCCCTGGTGATGTTGCAGACACTTTACATTTAATCTAGTGTTCCTATTACAACACATACACTGCATGTGGGTCTGAGCCAGAGTAAATAATCTAAAATTTGCACTGACGTGTCTTTTCCTCAGTATTATTTTAGGGCTATCGATCGATTAAAATATTTAATCGTGGTTAATCAGAAATGAATCACATTTTTTTATCTGTTCAAAATGTACCTTAAAAGGGAGATTTATCAAGTATTTAATCCTCTTATCAACATGGGAGTGGACAAATATGCTTGTTTTATGCAAATAATGTATATTTTTTTGACTGGAAATCAATTCACAACACAAAACAATGACAAATATTGTCCAGAAACCCTCACAGGTACTACATTTAGCATAAAAAAATATGCTCAAATCATAACATGGCAAACTGCAGCCCAACAGGCAACAACAGCTGTCAGTGTGTCAGTGTGCTGACTTGACTATGACTTGCCCCAAACTGCATGTGATTATCATAAAGTGGGCATGTCTGTGAAGGGGAGACTCGTGGGTACCCATAGAACCCATTTACATTCACATATCTTGAGGTCAGAGGTCAAGGGACCCCTTTAAAAATGGCCATGCTAGTTTTAGTTTTTTCCTCACCAAAAGCGTAAGTTTGGAGCGTTATTTAACCTCCTTTGTGACAAGCTAGTATGACATGGTTGGTACCAATGGAATCTTTAGGTTTTCTAGTTTCATATGATGAATCCAACATCTTCACTCTAGCTTTAAAACTCAGCCCACTACAACCTAAAAACCGTTTTTAAAAAAGTTTTTAGGTTGTTAATGCGATAAAGAAATTAGTAGCATTAAAACGATGTTAACTTTGACAGCCCTATATTATTTATTTTATTTCAGTGTATTCTTGACTTAGTAAAACTATTTTATAGAATGTGGGTGGCTACGGTGCCATGAGCAGCTGCCACTGTACCTGCAAAAGCCACGATCTTGACCACATGGTCTTTCTGGATGTTGTGGCTGAGGATCTGCTGCTGTTCGCCGGTGAGCTGAAACTGAGGCCGCCTGGCAGAAACACACACATAAAATGATGAGTGTTAGAATGCTAAAACTCCTCAGATATCCATTACTTCAATCCACGGCGTTATTTCTCATGCACAGCAGTGAAACTAATCAGCATCTTGGTCCTCACCCGCTCTGACCGGAGCTGACAGAAAAGGGGCCGTTCTCCATCAGGTGAAGCACGTAGTAGATGTTGTAATGCAACCTGGAGAGACCGCAGAGAACAGAACTGTAGGGAGGCTGACAAGAACGATGTGGTGATATAAAAGTTGCAGGCACTGGCGGCTCTTACTTGTTACTAATTTTTATGTTGCTCCTCTCTATGGCGAGAAACATCATGGCCATGTGGCTGAGGTACTCTGTGATGGCGGAGTCCGACATGCAGCTGCTGAGCAGGGACACCAAGGCCTGCACGTCCCCGACGCTCTCGCTTAGGATCAATATGACCGCCATGGCCGCGTACGCGTTGGGATCCTGGAGACACAAATGATGTGAAGAACTTCCATAGTGGTCACGCAAACACACTCCATTTTCTCATATGATCATCAGAGGACCTTTGTGTGTGTTTGTTTTATGTGAGTCATACCTCGACGCCAAGGTTAAAGGACTTGTGAATATCAGGAATGCGTAATCTGATGGAGGCTTCGGCCTGAGGGAAAAGGCGATGTTTCTTTACACGCTCCAGAACATCCTCCGGCCTCACCCGCTCTCTGGCTTTATGCTTGGCCATTAAACTGACCAAAACACACACAGACAAGATAATTACCACAGTGAACATTTAATAATCTATGCATGCACGCCAGTGTTCCCATACTTTTGTTATTGGTCATTTTATATAATTATATTTAGTAATTTAATAAATGAAGCTCCACAGTGACACAGTGATACCAAGATCGGAAAAAAAGCTTCAAAATAACAAGGCAAAAGTGAGCATGGCATAGCTTTTTTTAGTGTGTTCATACTTGTCAATAAGGAGATATGGTATGGTGTTGTTTAGTCTACATATTAAAAAATAAACTAAGGTTATAGATGCATTCTTTATTCTAGAGATGGTGAATGCTCTCATAGCATTAGTGTTGTATTAGAAAGATGAAGATGTCAAATCGAAAAATACATATTCTTTGTCCTCTTCACATTTTTGCATTTCTAACACATCGTTAGTGTTATCGGTTATCGTATATATATTGGCCAGAACAAACGGCATCTCTAATACAAAACATTGCAGAGACTAGGGCTGGGCAATGTATCGATTATATTATATCAGTATCGTGATATGAGACTAGATATCATCTTAGATTTTAGATATCGTAATATATGGCATAAGTGTTGTTTCTTCCTGGTTTTAAAAGCCGCATTTCAGTAAGGTGACATCATTTTCTGAACTTACCAGACTGTTCTAGCTGTTTTATTATTTGCCTTTACCCACTTAGTCAGTTAGTTGCAACGCTATAGTCAATCCTATAATATTAGCAAGCACAATATCGATAGAGGTAGTTGGTCAAAAATATTTGATTTCCTCCGTATCGCCCAGCCCGAGCAGAGACTCTTCTTCATGTATGCACTGTTACAGAAATGTCCCTTACTGAAAGGAAATGCAGACTTACATAACAAGGCGTCGTATGCTGTCCTGTAATGATGCTGGATCTGTTATGCCGCTGTTCTTCAGGACGGAGCTGATCTCCAGCACTGTTTCCTTCTCCTTCATCTTGTAGCGGTAGTATTGTTTCTTGAAGGGGATAAACTGCACGATGGAACACAAACAAAACATCCAAAACAACCATGTTAACTTCAATTTACCTCTAAGTTTGAGAAGAACTAGAATGACAAATGTCCAATCACAAAAGATGGATGAAAGTCAACAGTGTTGTTTATCTCTCAAACATTTACTTTTTTACAATGAATGTAATTCAGTGGTTTGTTTAATTAACCTTGGTGTCCTGGACGATGTTCCTCCAGTGGTGGCAGACTCGGCTGACGCTGCGGTAGAGGTCCTGGGCAGGGACAAGGCACAGCACTTGTCTCAGCACCTCCTCTGGGAGATCGTCCATGCAGCCCTGGGGCTGCAGCAGGACCTTGCGGCTACCCAGGAGCCCGTAGTGGGCGTCAGGGAGGGCCTCCACCTCCTCCTCTTCCTCCTCGTTGTAAATGTCACTGTCACATTGGTCAAACCCATCATCATCCCCAAACATCTCTGCGGTTATTCCCTCCAGATAATCCACCACTTCCACCTTCTTTGTTCCAGGCATCATCTCGACAGCTAAAAGGGTTGCATCGTCAACCTCCTCCTCCTCCTCCACTGCTTCAGGTTCTGCAGCCAATGAGGCAGCTAACAAGCTAAAATCGTCGTCCTCCTCCTCTTCGGGAAAAAGCTCTCCGTTGAGTCTATTTGTGCGTGTGGACGAGCAGGGCTGAGAGGATTTGTGTGGACTGGAACTGATGACTCCTGTCACAGAGAAGAAGTTGTTGATGCCCGTCTGTCGCCCGGCAGGACTTCCTGAGGCAGATGCTGATGGTACAAGGAGCGAGAGAGAAGTTTTTAATGCCTGACAAGTACATGACTTCTAACCAAAGGCTGGTGAGCAAAAAAAAAAAAATGTTGCTTTAATTGTTACTACGAGTACACATCCGTCAAAACATTAGCAGCAAAGGGTTTACAGCAGATTACCACATTTCCGCCGCTTGGTGGGTGTCCTGGGGTAAAGCCCCCGGTTGGGGCCGCGACTGCCCAGCCCGAGGTTGACTGCGTGGGGTTGGGTGAGGGCATCAGTGCCCCCTGAACTTTGCGCCAGTTCATTGCACTCCTCTGCATTCAGGTGCCTCCTTTTGGCCTTTCCTAGAAAACAAAAACAAACAACATTCAGTTACGTCAGCACAACACAAACCACTGTGTTAGGATTGTCCTTACACAATGTCGACCATTCATTAGATTTCCTATCTGTAAGTGAATGGTATGTACCATATTCCAGCGAACACGCACTTAGGAATGTTTTGCACTAGACACTTTAGGGGAAGTTGCAATAGCACAAAGCTCTTCACAGTATTTTAGCATTTTAGAATTTTATTGGTCTGAATGATTGTATAAATGTAGGGTGGTTGTCTCCTATGTACACTATGTTTTTTATATGTGTGTGTGCTTTTGTCCTTTGTCTGTTTTTAATTAGCACTGCACCAAAACACATTCCAATCAACTGTGGGTTGACATGGCAATAAAAGTATTGTTCGGTACACTGTTTGTACTGTACATTATCATTGTCTCTCCCCTCTTTACTCATTTTTTTCTCCTTAAGCAACCTTTCAAGAAGGCCAAATCAACTACAAACCTATTAGTCAAGTGTGAATATTATGAGTACTGTTTTTAGTCTGACAATCTTCAGAAAGAGACCTCTGTGTAATTTTATATTCTGAACTGTCATGTGATGCTCAGGTGACGAAAGTGGTACAGTCCTGTTTTGCCCAACTGAGATAGCTTATCAAGATCAGGTCATGCACACTTCAAAAAAGGTCATCCATGCTTTTATCTCCTCAAGACTTGATTATTGCAACGCACTTTATTCTGGTAACAGCAGGAGGAATTCAAATGCTAATGTCGACTCTAGACTTCACTAAATACTAATTATATTATGTAAAGTGAAAAATAAATATAGCTATTTTCTACTGTTGTAACCTTGTTTTTAAATGTGCTCTATAAATTATTAAATTATTATTATTATTATTATTATTATTATATGTGGAAGTGCCTTTGCACCCTGAACAGAAAAGTTATTCTTATTAGTATTATTATTATTAATATTATTATTATATGTGGAAGAGCTTTTGCACCCTGAAAAGAAAAGTCATAGTTATTATTATTATTATTATTATTATTTGTATTATTTGTATTATATGTGGAAGTGCTTTTGCACCCTGAAAACAATTACTATGTGGAAGTTTCGTTTTACTTTCTGTTAACGTTAACTGCATTCAATTAAATGCTAATGTTGACTCAGACTTCACTAAATACTAATTAACTTATGTAAAGTGAATACTAAATGCAGCTATTTCCTCCTGTTGCTGACACTCAGGTGTGTTTAGTTATATTAAACTTACTGAACTTCAGACTTTAGACTCACCTTTAGCAGCCATTTCCATCTTCGTGTCCAGCTCATTCGTCTTTTAGTCACTAATACCTAAAACTACCTCACTAAACCTCCCTGACTCAACCTTTATTATTGTTATTATTAAAATAATGTCGACGCTAATGCTAATGCTAACTAGCTAGCTGTTACACCTTTAGTAAACAGCGACAGTTAGCTCGCATACTAACATTACTAGAGTTAGTAAATGTCCTCTAACGTGTAGTCACACAGTAGTGACTGAATTAACTCCCGCTGACATTAGTTGTTGTTGTTTTAGTCGCTTTAGGAGATGTTATGATGCTAGCTGAGTTTAGCTGTTAGCTTTAGTTTAAAAAGCTTCTTCTTCTCTGATGTTTGTTGTTGGTAAATAAAGCCTCCTGATTGGCTGGCTGCTTCTTCTTCTTCGTTTGTCTTATTGGCGGCTGCTAACCCAGTTTAAAGGCGTATTATCGCTACCTGTTGGATTAACGGTGTGGTGGCCGAAAACAATAATAAGAAGTTAGCAAATCAAGTATTAAATGAAATAAGCACTTCTTTTCAGGGTGCAAAAGCACTTCCACATATAATAATAATAATAATAATAATAATAATAATAATAATAATAACTTCTTTTCAGGGTGAAAAAGCACTTC
>CAKAOH010013942.1:48698-87728 GCA_916701665.1 Sebastiscus tertius | reverse complement strand
ACAGCTCCACGCCAAAATTCACAGTGTGCTACATAGGAATTAGGCAACTCACATATATTATTCACAGATGTTAGTAAAGTTTTGTGAGCATTATAATTTTATCAGTAATTTACTTAATTGTTCTTTATTTATTTAAACTTGTTAAATGACACATGCCACTTTGTAAAGAAACTTAAATGGTAATTCATTCATAGCATCTGCAACAATAAATATTTAAAGTAAAATTTTATAACTAGTAAAAATGATTGATGGTGCACAATTTATCCATATACTTGTACATCAAAACAAATACATTTTATGCTACTTTCAACTTCGACTCTACTACATTTACATTTACATTTACATGCCACGTTTCGGATGTCTACTAACAAACTAATAATGACATAGTCTTAAAGTCACAGTTCTTTGAAGAACTACCCCACTTACTTTCACTTTGATACTTTAAGTAGGCCTACATTTTGCTGATAATGCTTGTGTACTTTTACTGAAGTAGGATTTTTGAATGCAGGACTTCAATTTGCAAGGGAGTTTTACTTAAGTCCCAATACACTAATGTAAACTTAAGGTCAACTCCGACATGCAAAACATAACAAGGGACCCCAACTAGACACAGTTTTTTTGTAAGAGGTCACAAACCAAAAAGGTTGGGAACCACTGGCTTTATCTTGAACAATGTTTTTATGATAGAATCACTGTTTTTATGTAAAATCTTAACTTGAAAAATAACTAGTAACTATAGCTGTATAAATGTAGTGGAGTAAAAAGTACAATATTTTTCCTATCAATTATAGTGGAGTAGAACTATTATTGTATTTAGTTACTTTCCACCACTGCTTTCTATCAAGTACTTCTTCCACCTTTGTCAGAAAGTCCACAGATGAATCCCACATCTTTTGTGAAAAAAGTGAACATTTATCAGTTGTAAAATATGTGTAGGCCTAAGTGTAAATTTATTTCATATAAATCAAGCTTGATATTCCTTACCACTGTATGAGAGATGGAATTTTTTGGATTTATTCCAACACAGAGAAATTGCCTGAAAGAGCTGCAGCGCTACATCAGCAGCAGGTCTCTGAGGTCCTCTGATCAGGTTGATTGGTTGTTCCTCACTTCAGGATGTGCTTTTGAGGTTGTAGCTCCTAAACATTGGAGCTGTCTTCCATTGGACTGAGGATCGGTGGACTGTGGACACTTTAAAAAAATAGCTCATTGGTTTAGACTTTTTTTTTTTTTTTTTTTAGTTCTTTTATGTTTTTAGCTTGATGTCTGCATTTAATAGCTGTTGTTTTGTCTTTTACCTGCTATTTTGTTTTTTGTTGTGAAGCACTTTGTGACGTCTGCTCTTCAAAGGTGCTTTATAAATATAAATATTATTACTATCACTTATGTATAATATTATTACTATTACTTATGTATAATAATAATAATAATAATAATAATAATAATAATAATATTACTACAGGATTATAATTATAATATTGAGTGAAATATGGAGTGAAAATGCTCTTTGTTAAATATCTGTGAATAATATTCTTTTTCTCAATTGAAAAATATTTAAAATAAATAAATAGATCAGAATCAGAATCGTGTTTATTGCCAGGTGTATGAGGTATACACCAGGAAATTGCTTTGGTTTGTTGGTACAAATGAGCGGTAAAATAACAAAAGAATAGATAAAAACGTTAGGATAAAATAAGAATAAAAAAAATTAAATTCTACCAATATACAATATACAGTATAAGCTATAAACAAAAAATAAACAGAATATAAACAGAAACAGTAAAATATTTTATTAATATTATTACTATTACTTGTGTATAATAATAATAATAATAATAATAATAATAATAAGAAGAAGAAGAAGAAGAAGAAGAAGAAGAAGAAGAAGAAGAATATTGCTATTATTACTACTGCAGCATTATAATAATAACATTGGGCTATGAAGCTTTAATGAGGGCGTTTTATTGTGAAAGCTCCAGGCGGAAGCTGGCCTCCTCGTCCCCTGCAGCTTGACCACCGTGGTGTGTTCTCAGGGTTCCGTGAGAGCCGTGTTGCCCCACCCCACCTCTCACCGCTATCTCTCTCTCTACATGTACGATCCTCACACAAACAAGGGGGACACAATCATCCACAGTAACACCGAGAAGAAACCACTCTCTGCTGCTCCAAGACACACCGACACACCGACCACCGGTTCACTGTCGGTGCAACAACAAACAGTAAACGTGTGGACCAGTCAGTGATTGAACCACCGCGGTCTGTTCATGTCTCAGACACATGTAACATCTAATCCACCACACGGACTCACCGGGAATACAACCAGCTGAGAGAGCTGACAGACAGCTGGACCTGCGACCAACCGGGAGATAAACGGAGGAATAATCACCGACCATCACCTGGATATCACCTCATACTCATCAAGGACATCCAGCTGACTAATAACCGCCTTCCCGGTGTGAGGAGGAGACGGTAACGTTACCGGAGAGAAGAAGAGGACGGAGACGGAGACGGAGAAGAGGCCTTTTCTTCTTCTGGGTCTGGTCAAACCCAACGAGAAAACACACCAGCATCTGTTGACGGGGAGAGGAAATCATCAAACAGGATCTTATTGATAAGGCTGCTATAATAACATCATCCTCCTGCTGCTGCTGCCTATAATAAACGGTGTATATAATAATAATGTGATAGAGAGAAGAAGAAGAAGAGCCTGATGGTGATTCACATGCCGTCATTTTAATATAGGGAATATTTATTTTTTATTTTTTCCCACCCTAATAACCCTCTCTGATGTGCTGTGGTTAGCTGGATTTGCAAACAAATCCTAAAAAAATATATCTTAAAAAAAAAAAAAAGGTGGAGAAAAAATAGGTGTTGTGTGTAGTAGAAAATGAATTGAATGGCAGTGTGAGAGATAATCTGCCGAAGATGGGCTCCGGAGGAGACATTTGCTGAGAATATTTAACCCTAATAGTCTGGATATATATATAAATTAAATTGAAACCCTCTTTTATGGATACAGGACTGTCATTGATGTGCATTGCCAGGCTGGAGAATCTCACATCCACTCTCTCATATCAATGTTGATGACTTCATTGCGGATTTACAGTGAAAAACACAAGAATCAAGCTTCTCTGAGAGGGCGGCATCGATGCTCTGCTGCTCCTTTTCTTTTTTTTTTTAGTGCTGATAAATTGCCAGTAAATCCATCCATATAGGCTGCATATTGTGCCAAAGCCTGGTGGAGCCTACTATACCTTTTTTACATCTGGCAACATAAATGTCACCCATTTTGAGCCAGGTGTTCCTCTGCTGGGCCAGTCTAGGAATTTAGGATTTTTCTTCTTCTGATCAACACCTTCCTTCCTCCTTCCTCCTTCCTTACACCTACCTACCTACACCCAACCAACCACCCACCCATCCTGCCTCCCATCCTGAACCTATCACTGGGTTTTTTTGGGAAGATGGGCTGTCTTGGCAATAGTAAGACCGAAGACCAACGAAATGAGGAGAAGGCACAGAGGGAAGCCAACAAAAAGATAGAGAAGCAGCTCCAGAAAGACAAACAGATATACCGGGCCACTCACCGGCTACTACTATTAGGTAGGTGTCGTAAAAATTCATCATTTAATATGTGTGTATGTGTCCCATTTTGTGCTCCATTGTTGCACCCACTAACACAATTTTCACCATAGCTCTTGTTTCAGATTATACCCATGAAAAAAGATGTTTTATAAGCATCAATATATGATGCAATGACATGATGTCACCAGGTTTTTACAGTGTCTTCTTGACACGGGAAGAGCCTGTCTGCTGCTGCATTCATGGGTTCATATGGAGCATGATAACAGGACATGTGAGAGAGAGAGTGTGGACATGGAGCAGCATGCAGAAAGAAGCAGGGAGGCCACACCAATATGTGTTTTTAAGACGTACAGGACAGCAGTGTAGAGATTCACCTTGAGTCATTTAGGCCTATGTACTCCCATGTTTGATGATATGTTTCACACCACACGCTCACCTTTTCTGTGTAATCCTCTCCACGCCAGCTACTCTGGAAATGGATGTTGAAAAAGTCTACTATTTTGAATGTGATGAAGCTATTTGTGGCTTCATCATCCAGGCCTCCATGTCATGATACAGTCTGAACCTCAAGGCCACGGCTACTAGTATCCTGCCAAGCCTCTTGGAGTACGGAGAGCAAATTAGGATTACTATCAGGATTACTAGCTTCCCCTTTCAAAAGACTGTCCTGTTCATGCTAATCTGAAATTGATCCCAGATTTGTACACTTGCACTCTAAATTGCAGGCCTGTATAGCCTTTAGCTCCTTGTGTCCAGGTTAGGAGACGTTGTGGTCCGGCTTCTTTCATTTTCTGTTTGCTAGGACACATATAGGAGCATGTGGGACCGTCTGATGTATTTTATCATGCATCTTGATTCTTGTTTAATTACATCTAACTTCTGCTAAAACAAAAAAAAACACTTAGACAATATTCTGAGCTGATTCTCCCTGTTCACATCCCTGATGCTGAGAGCCCCTCTCACATCTGGAAGCAGTGGTGGAAGAAATCCTCAAATCCTTTACTCCAGTGAACACAACAACGTACAAGTAAAAGTCCTACATTCAACCTACCTACCTGAAGTGACAGACGTTCTATCAGCAACCTAAAGTAGGGGCTGTACAATTAATCGAATATGAATCATGATCACAATTTTGGCTTCCCACAATTAAATGAACATGATATTGATGTTTAAAATCTACGTTCTGCTCATAGAAAACTCTGCAGCATATACAAAATCACAGCTAGCCACCAGCCGGTGATCAAGAGGTTTTGGCTTCACTTTTGGGGTATAGATATTATCTATACAACCAATGTGTTTATGATTACATTAAGAGCATACAATTGTTTATCTAGCTCTTAATGTTGCTAATCTTGCTCTCGAAATGCACCAGATTGAAGCATTTAACTTTAAAATGTAGCTAACAAAGGAGTAGGGTGAATATTCCTGTATTTTTTTCATATTGCAATATATATAGGATAAAAAAATATTGCAATGTCAGTTTTTCCAACAGCCATAATTTGTACATTAACAGGGATGTAGCACAGCATGGAGGTGAAAACAGTACTCTGTTTATTTTAATGTGAAAGTGCAAATAAAAATATGTTGTGGCTAAAATCAATGAATAATCGTGATAAATAATTGTGATATCTATATTGATCAAAATAATCGTGATTATCATTTTGGCCATAATTGTGCAGCCTCAACCTAAAGTATTAAAAGCACTCGTTCTACAGAAAATATATCACATTGTTTGATTGTTAGCACCGATGCAATAATGCATATTGGTAGCATTTCACAGTTGTAGCTGGTCGAGGTAGTTTTTGTATTCATGTTTTGGACTTTTCTCTTGGACTTTGTGAAATAATGGATCATTTTACCTTTTCTGACACGAGTCAGTTTAGAGACGAAATCTCTTTTAGGTGGAACTGCGAGTAATTCAAACGGTGACGAGTAAGGCTGCACAATTAATCAAAATTTTTATCAAAATCGCAATCTGACCTACTGCAATTTTCAAATCGCAGGAAGTGCAATATTTGTTAAAGGCGAAATGTGTGTCAAAATATCATTTTAAATGAAATATTGTCATGCTGCAGAGATGTCCCGGCCTACACATCATATTCTACAGACTTAAGATAACATCTTTGTTTGGTACGGATCCTTGCAAAATCATTATTATATGTTTTTCAATGAAAAATGAGAATAATGATGTACAAATGATCATTCCCGATAATATCGCACATCGTATCACAATTGCAATATCAGTCAAAATAATCATAATTAGATATTTTTTCAAACTCGTTGTAGTCACAAGCTGAAAAGGTTGGCGACTACTAGTTTAATCTTTAGCAACGTGTTATGTTTTATAAGCTTATCATGTAAAATCTTAATCTGAAGAGTAACTAGTAGTACACTAAGACACCAAAATGCCTTCACAGATCCAGCATCCGAAGAGCGAAGCTTTCAACCATCATCCGTTGGTTTCCCCTGTTGTCGGTGCCTCTGAAGGAGTTTTGTTCAACTCTTAATAATCTGTTATTCTTCTGTCTTCTTTCTGCTTTCAGGAGCTGGTGAATCCGGCAAAAGCACGATAGTCAAACAGATGCGAATATTGCACGTAAATGGCTTCAACGCAGAGTAAGTGTTGGTTTTAATCTGTATCTCTGTTGTTGATCACACACACACCTACAGCACATCTCATCACCGAACCACTACACACGGTTCTGGTGGTTTTATTTACAGAACGAAGGTCAGAAACTGATAATTAGGAGTGATTGGATGATACTTTACTGGATCAGATCTGAACATATTTGTTGACCAAAGACCTTGATGATGTGATTATGGGATGTTTTGGGGAGGACAACTGGTGCATTGGGATTAACCTTTAGTACCTTTAGTTACACTAATGGCATGCAGGTCTGTTTCACTCAGCTACAACAGTGAGATGAGTTGGTTAGTTTGGAAGTTAATTGTCAACAAGTTGGAAAATAATGACCAAAAAAAGGACAATTAATGAAGACAGACCACAGGACAAAGCATGCACAAACAGCTTGGCTTTTAAAAGACATAACTATTGTTATAAATCATTGGATACAAAATTAATTGCAGACTGTTTTGATATTCGATAAATCATTTGAGTTATTTCTCAAGCAAAAATGTTAAATATTCTGTGGTCATACTGTATGTGAGGGTTCAGTGTTTTCATTGTGTTTGTATTATATTTATTTATTCAGCTGATATCACAGTAAATTAAATGTCTTTGGGTTTTGGATTTCACTATTTTCTGGCATTTTATAGACTAAATTAGGGCTGGGCGATATGGCCAAAATCTTCTATGACGATATAGCTAATTTCATATCTCGATAACAATATATATATCTCGATATAGCATGTTTTCTGATAATTCAATAATTCAATAGTCTATATGAAATAACCACATGGTGAAGCTTATTTCTGTATACTCACCTGTTTGAATTAAAGAGTATTTACAGAGTATTTTTTTATCATTTTAAGAACTTGAGTGCAAAATGAATACAACAGTTTTAAGTGAAAATTATAAAGAAAAAAGAAATGAATATAGGCCTAGCCTATATCGTGATAGAAATGATATAGAAAAATATATACAATACACATTTTTTATATCGTTTTTATCGATATATATTGTCATATTGCCCAGCCTTAGACTAAATAATGAATTGATCAGTTGAGAAAATAATCATAAGATTAATCGATAATGGAAATAAAACTATTACAATAATCCATCCAGACAATATTGTAGCCTAATCGTCATAATATCCTTAACGGCAAATACATACAGCTCTAATACCAACCATAATCCTAACAATTAACCATAAAAATAATCTCACCATTCTTGTATCTTGAAGATTAAAATGTACGGTATTGATTGTATAACACATACAAATTTAGTTTACTAGCTAAATATTTTCTAGCTTTGGAGGTGCTTTTAGTCGTCTTGTTCAAGCACAATATGATGACCTGCTTGTTCTGAAAGTTTGGTCTGTGTAATAAGAATTACTAGCAAGTGTCCTCCTCAGTCAGTGAGAATAAAAGAAGCATTTCCTTCTTATTTTGTAACCTGATATTGATATATAATTGTACTGATTATTAGAAGGAAAACTAACTACACATAAGAGGATCTTAATCAACTGAAACTGATCGCCTGGCTAGTCAACAAATATTTATTTTTCCCATTTGTATTGGCATGGAGGGACAGACTCCTGTCATTGTTTAAAAAAAAAAAAACAGTGATCCAATATGAAGTCAAATGTTTTGGGCAGATTTTTGTAACGTTAAGGAGTAAATAAAAAGTTTCCGTGACACAAGAAGAACGCTTTATCTGTTTCAGGTTGTCATGGAAACATTGCCCTGGGTGTTTTCAAGCCACCCTGTCTTGTGAATTTCCTAAAACTCAATCCCAAGTTGATGCAATGGAAACGATAGTCACATTTTTCTATTCCTGATCATGTTTCCTAGAAAGGGGTTTTGGGGTAGGAGCATCATCATGTGCTTATTTTTGGGTCACGTCGAACAGATGCTCCTCACAGACCCAGACGCTCTGGTGGAATGACAAATCCACAGTCGGCTGTCACTCCCCAGTCGCATTTATCTCCGGGGGGTTTGTTGTTGCTGCTCTCTTTGGGCCCCGGAAGGTTTCACCTTGCTGGGGTTCCCCTCTGGGTGCAGGGCAGCACCTAGTCAACGCAGGGTGCTGGGAGGAGATGATGGGGGAGAGACACAGTAATATAGGAGGGATGAGGGTGAGAGGGGCAGGGTTTTTTTCTCTTTTATTTTGTCGTGGAGCTCCTAGTGTGTGAGGAATGTAGTATTTCACTATTTTTTTGTCAATCTGAGTGAAATAAAGGAGCAGAGGGAAGCTCTCTGAAGCCACTCTTACAGTTCAAACATCACCTTCCCTTGAGGAAATAATCAGATAGATGATGTTTCTTTTTTTATTTTGTTTAGTAATCTAAAATTTTAAAGTGTGATCACTCTTTCCCTTGACTTTGAGAACTTTTTACAGTGGAGTGAAGACTAGTAAACCTAAAAAAAACATCATCAAAGATGCTAGAAACCAGATAACCTCTGTTGTCTTAGAGCATATCTGTTTATTGGTAGAAAAATATATATAGTAAAATAGACCTGCTGGTATAACGATTATTTTCATTATTGATAAATCTGCTAAATATTTTCCCAATTAATCATTTGGTTTATAAAAATGTCAAAAAATGCCCATCAAAGTTTCACGGAGCCCAAGGTGACATCCTCCGATGTAAAAACCCAAACATATTTAGTTTACTATCATACAAAGTGAAGAAAAGCATGAAGATATTCACATTTGAGAATCTGGAATTAGTCAGTCTTTGATGATTATTTCAATTGTTTATCAAAACTGTTTCCAATTTAATGTTGTTCCAGTCTACTAAAAGATTAATCAACACATTTTTTCAGACGTACAGTATAGTGAAATCAGTTGTCTAAAATCTCCCCATGTTTATCCCAAAACACTGCAGCAGTATTATCACTTCAACAAGACTTGTGTATTCCCTTTATCCGACTATACACTCACCACAGCTCCTCTGTCATCATTTATTCTGCTCAGTTTTAGTGTCAGTCTCCATGTTGCTTTGACTGAACTTCTCTCGCTTGTATCTGGTAATAACAGCAGAAGTAGAATAATATATAAATATACTGTCGTGTGTCACAATCCAGCACCAATATCTGGCAGGATTTTGGCTTTATTAAAATTCTGCTATGGCCTGATTTGAAGGGTGGTATTGGGAGTAAATGGATACAATTTTCTATCCTGATAATCAGACTAAATTGTTATTCAGTTTCACATTATCTTAATTTTTTTGTTTTGGAAGGGAGGTTATTTTGTTTTGGTTTGCCTGAACCCGTCGGCCAAAATCTTCTGTCCTGATATAGGTCATTTGATATCTCAATTACGATCATGATATTGCATTATTTCTGGTAATTCAATAAATAAATAAATGGAATAACCACATGGTAAAGCCTATATACTGTATACTGCTGTGTAAATCAAATACTTGTAAATGAAAAGTACTGAGTATTTTCTCATTTTAAGAGTGCAAAATGAAGTATAGAATATAGAAAAACATATATATATACGATAGACATTTTGTATCGTTTTGACGATATATATTGTCATATTGCCCAGCCCTGGTCACAAGCCTGTAGTCTTCAACATGGTAGCGATTATTAGGAGCAGTTAATGTAATGTTTTTCATGATAATAGAAGAAATATTTAGATAGATGTATAATCTGGTTTTTAATCTCAGTGAAATTAATGAATATCTGTAACTTTTTGGTCATCATGTCTTTACCATTATTGATGATTCCTCTAAAGTTTCAAATATCTTCTGAAAGCACCAATCGTCATCCCAGAAACATTTTTATAAGATTGATATTGAGGCATCGGGTTATAAATATCATGCCACCCAATAATAATAATAGACAATTAAAGTTTTGATTAAGTTTTGATTATTTTCACCAAAGAACACATGCATCCATGCTTTTAATTTGAAATCTTTCTGCTCAACAAAAGAAATCCAGGCTGCTGTAATGTCGACAAAATATACTGCACGGGGTCATTCAGAAGAAATCACACCATGTGCAGGTACCTGATTGTGTAAGCAGCTCTGAGGTCGTTTCATTTGGGGAATTTTAGAATCAAATCTGACTTTCAATTGTCAAACTTGTCTTTTGTCTTGTTTCTGAAAGAGCTGTGTGACGTTAGACCTGTACTACTGGTATCAGTGGAGCCCACAGATTGCATAAACCTGAGTGCCATGCTGTGTGTGTGTGTTTGTCTTTACAACAATAAGTGGACAAAAAAATGGAGCATATCGTTGTATTTGCTAATACTTTGGATCTTACTTTGTCCTCATGGTAGGTTGTTGTTAATATTGGACTTGAAAACACCCTAAAATGCACAGTAACTGTTACTTAGTTACTTACTTAGGTCTGCTGTTCTCATTTGGTATCAGCAAGTACACAAAATTCAGCAGTTGCACTTGGTCAGCAAAATGTGTGCATCTGGAGCAGCCATAATACTGATGTCTGATATAATTCACCTCCAGGCTGACAAAGAGACGTTAATGTTACACAGCAAAAACCTACTGGCTCTAACACGGAAGAAACAAAACATTTATTTACTTATTGTGGAATAATCAAGCTGTTTCTTTTATATTTTAGATGAAACATTCTGCCATATATTTTATCCATATTTGGATTTACAGCTGATATATTCCCGGCTAGTTTTGGAAAACGTTTTTTCCACTTCCCCACTTTGGAAATAATCATATTTTTATTAACATTTAAGCAAAGCGAGGGACTGTTACTGTCACTGTTAACCTTCCTGGCTCTAGGTGATAATGCTCTATTCTTGTGATTTATGCTTTTGTGTACAAACAAATAACATGAACCATTGTTTGTTCCTCACAGGGAGAAAAAACAGAAAATTCATGATATTAAAAACAACATTAAAGAAGCTATAGAGGTAAGAAATTGATTTTTTGACCCATTTTCGGAGCAATAATGAGAGATTTGCTAATTTTTAGGGTAATAAAACTGAGCATCAAGAGGAAAAGGTTAAAACCTGGAGACCATAATACAGTCTGTTTGCCTCAAAGTCATGATAAATTATGTCTGATGTTGTTAGGCAATAAAATAACAACTGATTTTTTGAATGCTTTTGAAATCTTGATTGAACTCTTAATGAACTTCAGGCAACACTTTGCCTTCAAAATGAGCATGTAGCACATTGAAACGAAGCTCTTTTGTATTGTCAATGTAAAGGAACTTTAAGACGTTTTAAATGTTGAATATTAACCGTGTTGCTGTGTTTTTTTTTTTTTTAAAGAAATATTGCATTATGTTTTCTTCTTCTGTTCCCTCCATCCAGACGATTGTGTCTGCCATGACTACGCTCACACCGCCATGCAAGTTAGCCTGTCCTGCAAACCAATGCCGAATCGATTATGTCATGAACCTAGTAAACCAGAAGGATTTTGAGTTTCCTTCGGTAAGTTAACCACCTTTGGATCTATTGATCTTATTTTTTTCATTCTTTCAACTACAAGTCCCATTTTATACTAATAACCTCTCAGTCAAATGTCATCTGGAGGTCGATGCAAGTGTTGTATCATCAAAGTATCACACCTTTACACCAAAAGGCAGTATTTGGCAACAATTCTGTTCATCAACTTATTATTTAAATCATGTTTTTCACACAAAAATGCCAAAACTTCTCTGGTTCCATCTGTGATATTTGATTGAACTGATTTTTGGACTGTTGGTTGGACAAAACAGGACATTACATGCATTTTACACAGTTTCTGTGACATTAAATAGACCATACAATCTATTGAAAGTGAGAATAAAAATGAAAATAATCGTTAATTAGTTGAAGCCGTGAACTTAATTACATGTTTTATAATCAAGATTTTAAATAGACTTCTGGTTTATCTGTGTAAACCTCGCAAGATATCAAGCTGATAATGCAAATCAGCTTCAATTTTTGAACGTTGTTGATTTTTTTTTTAGATGTTTTATTGTGAAATTGGTCTCAACGTCTTACTATAACTGCTATTAAACGTTGTTGAGTAGTGTCAGATCTAGCTGGCTCAGTAGGTGTGCTGTAGGTGAGTGAGGCACCTCCCACGGCGGCCTTCATGAGTCCGCCCGGTGTGTTTGCGCAGTGATTCAGTAATTAGCAGGTGTGCTTCCGCTGGGGACGCTGTCAATTGAATGAGCCTCTCACCTGAGAGATCCCCAGCGCCTATTAACACTGATTGTCTGTAATAACCCTAAATGTGTCTAGAGGGACCCGTCCTCCAGAAACACAGAGGCTCTGAGGGATTCCCCCCTGAGCTGCAGTCTGCTCCTGGATGCCGCTCAGAGACTCACTGCATTGTCAAAAATGGTAATATAACCATAACTGATTATGATGAAACTTTTTGATTGAGCGCAATAATTAGTCGATGAAAAAATAACGTGACAATTATGGTGATCGATTAATCATTTAGGTCATTTTCAAGCAAAACAATGCTAAAAAAGTCCCCGTTTCCAAACTCAGAAATGTGAAGATTTGCTGCTTTTTCTCTGTTTGATATCATTGGAAATTTTATATTTTGGGGGCTTTGGACTGCTGGTCAAACAAAACAAGAATTTGAATACATCATTTTGTGCTTTAAGAAATTTCAATAAATCAAATGAAAATGATCATTAATTTCAGCTCTGTTTTTCCAAATTAAAACATCATTTTTGGTACATTTATCAATAAAAACTCATGACCAGCAGTCCTAAACCCCAATAAATCAAACTATTCTGATTTATTTTAAATTTTAATCAATTTTCTTTGATTAGGTTTTCAAAGATACTTAGTTTGATTTAAATGGGAAATGTGTATAAAATCATTCAAAGTAGATTTTTTGGATTTGATATGACGTTCCAAAAGACAAAAGTGTGTTTTCAGATTTAAATATTTCACAAATTTAAAGAGAGATGTAGCTTCAATCAATCAGTGGAACAGACATTTAGAGACTAGATGTGATATCAAACTATGAAAAATTATTAATCCAACTTGGAATCTATGAAATTATTAAGTAAACAGCTATTGGTTAGATAGCATTTGATCTGTTTTCCAGTATGGGATACGTATAGAGGGAGAAGAAGAACACTGTGTCCTCCCTGGTTTTTCCAGCACGATATAGCCTTGGCGTTTTAAACTGGTCGTAGATTTGTTTTTAGCAGCACTGAGAGTATTTGTGTGTAAGCAAAAGTAAGTCTCCTGATATTGTCTCTGTTACTTCGTGGCAAATTCATGATGCGGGCCTGTCTGACGCTGACCCTTCCCTCAGGCTGTCAGTCAGTCAGTCACTAGACGTCCACTGAGGAGGGGATGTGGAGGGTTAAAGCAGGGTTACAGTTGTGATTTTAGCACAATGATAGCTGGTTACCTGGTTAAAGTAACATTTAACGAAGCATCGGAAGCTTTGTCTTTCAATCTGACCGTTGAAATGAATAAGTGGTTGTTCAGGAAAGAGAATACAGTAGAAAACTATTTTATAGGCTCAGCCTCTCCTCCTCCTCAGCCCGCTCCCCCTCGCCTGGCCTTAGGGCCTACTGGAAACCAGTTGGACTGGTTGACTCTGCCTTCAGCAGAGGAGGAAGAGAGGGAGAGAAAATAAGCACAAGGCCTGGATTGAATCTCCAAAGTCTTGATTTCCTTTCAAGCTTTGTTTCTAATCAGTAATCCTTATAGTTTTTATGATTCACTAAAAAAATGTATTCTCTCTCCTAAAATGTGAGTAATGAAATGGATCAACTTTGATGCAAGATAAAGAAATATTCCTGAGGTTATTTGCTCAGACCCGATCACTGCCATGCCTACCTCTCCTGAGCTCCCAGTACAGTACAGTACAGTACAGTACAGTGACAATGCATTGTAGTCTAAGTCTGTTTTATTTACTATAAATACTTCAAAATCACAAATTTGCCTTGAAGGGCTTTACAATTTTTACAACATACAACACGCTCTGTTCAGGACAAACTGTACAAAAAAACATTTCAACAGGGAAAAAAAAGGGAGAAACATCATTAAGAGCAACAACAGACATGAACGGACAGCCATGAAGTAGATGTTGTATAAACAGAGACACTCTCTGAACCCACTTCATACTGTAACGTAGTCTTGAACGTCGCCTCAAGACTACGGAGGGAATTTATTAAATGCATTTCCTACATCTGAAAGAGTTCTGCCCCAAAAATGATTAATATCTCAGAACAATTCTTACAATATTTGAACATATCAAGCCTTACATATACCACCTGGCAAATTACTCGGAATACCTTTTGTCTCAACCTGAGTCTATAAAGCAATTTAATTCAAAGTGAATGGTATAATTCTGCAGCGCGTCTTTAGAGCGCTCTGTTTTCACACAGGACCTCAAAGTAGGTCTACACTCGGGTCACAGACGGTCCTATTCTTAAACTCTTCACAACCATCATAACCGTGTTTCATGATGCCTCTATGAGAGGCAAATAGCTCTTTTCTTTTTCTGTCAAACTCTCTGAATTTTACATCTAGCCACGAATAAACTTTATGATAAAAAATACACTTCGAAGAGAAACTGATGGAAAAGCCTGAAGTTGACCTTGTTGACCTCCGATCCGATGAGCAGAAGGAGAAAGTGGTTGCGTGCTATTGTTAGAAATTAGAGATTTTAAAGCCCAACACTTAAGGGATAATGTAATTGGTTTGCTGTAGTAGTTTTCTCATCGTTCTTGATTTTTATATTTTGTTGATTAGCAACAAAAAGCTTCACTTTTTAAAGCTGCTCATGAAACGTTTTCCTCTTTCCTCAAATAAAATTCACGGCTCATTTAGACTCTTGGTTGCCTCACAGAATTATTTCTTTGAGAGTCAACGATTGTGTTCATGAACTGATCACTTCAATTAGCTTTTGAATGTAAAACTTAATTATTTTGCTGCAATGTTGTTATTATTATAGCTACTGTTAAACATAACTAGAGCTGCCGAGCCAAAGTCTCATAACAGGCTGAAAACTTAAAGATATTGGATTTATTATGACAAAATCAAATAAATTCAATTATAAAACAAAGAAAAGGCTTGATCCAGCAAACGTTTAGTATTTCTGTTTGATAAATCACTTTTAAAATGTGTTTTGTCAACGAATTAATCAACGAAACATTTCAGCTCTGAATAGAACTGAGACAAGGAATCGAATGAATGGATCGATAGAAAATGAATCTGCAACTATTTTTGATTCATCACTTGAAAAAATGGCAAGCATTCATTACTTCCTGCTTCTCAATTGTGTTGATTTGCTGCTTTTCTTTGTCTTTTGAATACTTTTGAATACTTTGGGGTTTGTTGAGACTAAGAAAGCAATTTTAAGATGTCACCTTGGGCCTTCCGAAGTGGTGACTTTTCACTATTTTATGATTTTTTTTTAGACTAAACAATGACTTGGGGAAAAAAGTCAGCAGATTTTTCAATAATAACAATAATTGTTAGTTGCAGCCCTACCTCTAAATACAACCGTTTTTTCCCATTTAGTACTTACTTATACTTTAATCTGGTTCTTTCAGGATTTTTTAAGTTTGTAAATTACCTGAGAAACGTTTGGCCCGTTTGGTACTCTTGAGGCTTCCTAGTTTTAGCTAGAATCTGACTTTAACTCTCAAGGAAATAACAGCAAAGGATAACAAAGGGAACACAAAGGAGTAGTATTTTTTACTACTGGCACTACTCATTGATCAACTTACATTTCCTTAACTGTGTGCTAAGTTATACTGCAAACCAAACTCTGTTTACCCCTTTTTATTTTAATCCCCAGTCGCTCTTGGTGTGCAAATTAATCAATAATCACTCGTGTTTGACAGTTTAGTTTAAGGTAAGAAAAATAACAGACAAACAACACTGCTAGTTTTAAACAGACTTCGTCCAAACTTGTGTCTATTCTTCAATAACGCCGTGGTCACTGCAAAACCTGCCTACTCTCAGTCACATCCAGTATTTTTAAGGCTGTACAGTGTAACTCTATGACTCATAATGGCTTATTTGTGCTTGACCGTGTTGTATGTGACCCGCTGCAGATCGTAGTGAAGAGATAGGCCCCTGTGTAGTGACAGCCAAGCCTTGTGTCCGTACAAAGCTCTCCGTTTCTTCATGAACTCGCTGAACTGTTCTGTTTCCTGCCTCTGTCAGAGCCCGCTCATCTGCCGCTCCTCTCCGAGCCGGCCTTCAACTGCTAACTGAGCCAGGGAGTATCACTGCCTCCCTCCATCTGTCCTTAGACGCTTTCACCCACCCAGATTTGGACGGGAAATACGTTCTCAAGCCAGGGACATAGATATCATCCAGAGATGCCAACTTGTTCCTATATTACCGTCCACCAATGTGTGAAGTCCATCATTTGTTGTGTGCTGCATTCAGTGTAGTTTATGTCTGATCATGACACTATTTCTCTCTTCTTTTCTTTTTCTTCTCTTTAAGGCTGTAACTAATGATTATTTTCCTTATCAATTCATCTTAATTAAGCCCATTGTATTCACGATAAATCTTTTCCTCTATAAAATATCAGACAATAGTGACAAATGCCTGTTAGATGTTCCCACAGCCCACGGTGACATATTCAGATATCTGTTTTTTTTCCTACCAACAGTACAAAAGCCAAAGATATTCAGTTTACTGTCATGTAAAACAAATAAAAGCTTCAAATCTTTACATTTGAGAAACTGGAACCAGCAAATGTTTGGCCTTTTTTTATAAAAAAAAAAAAAAAAGAAAAAAAAAAAGGCAAACCATTATTCAATAGATGCTGATTAATTTTCGTTTGATCGACTAATGATCGACGATTATACCCACTGGAAGATTTGCCTCTTCGCGCTCTGCGCTGTAGACGAGTAGCTTAGCTCATTAGCAAACTTTAATCGATTGAACTGTCAATCGATTAAAATATCTAATTGCAATTAATCACATGATTAATCGCAAATGAATCACCCTTTTTTTTAGTAAAAAGGACATTTAAAGGGAGATTTGTTATGTACTTAATACTCTTATCAACATGGGAGTGGGAAAATATGCTGCTTTATGCAAATGTATGTATATATTTATTATTTGATATCAGTTAACAACACAGAACAATGACAGATATTGTCCAGAAACCCTCACAGGTACTGCATTTAGCATAAAAAATATGCTCAAATCATAACATGGCAAACTGCAGCCCAACAGCCAACAACAACAACATGTTGCGTTAACGCGTTATTATCGCGTTAACTTTGACAGCCCTAGTAAGTATGCAACCTGCACTTTCTCCAACAATTTCCTTGAGTACGTTTTTATTCGTATCTGTAATTTTGGAGGCCACGGATGGGGGGTCGTGTTCAGTGGGTCTTCACTGAAACAGCTCTTCTTCTTTTCTCATCTCTTCCCTCTGAGAATTATAAAAGATAAATAATAAGAATTGCTATATTCGATTCTTGTTTTACTCTCTCTCACACACACACACTTTTCCTTTTGCTCTTTTTGTGATATCATATCTTTATTTCAGGGATCCTAAAAGGAGAGCCTGACTCGCAGTTATTTCTAGTTGTGGTATGCCGTTGATCCAGACCCCTCTTTCTCTTTCCAGGAGTTTTATGACCATACAAAGATCCTCTGGCAGGACGAGGGTGTGCGGGCCTGCTGGGAAAGGTCCAACGAATATCAACTCATCGACTGCGCACAGTAGTAAGTCTCTCTTTTTTAAAAAAAAAACCTTCATACATTCATTTGCATTTAAACATACAGTACATATATTTCTAAGTGGAGACAGACACAAAGACGCGCTTCCTTTTTCTCTCTGGGACTCTTAAGTCCACATGCATATAATATACTCGCACTGAGGAGTGTTTGGTCGTTTTGGCATGTGGTTACTGCGAGGGCAAAGTGTCAAGGTTCATAAGGTGACAATGAATGCTGCGCTACCTACACAGTGTGTCTGTTCTGACTAGTGCGTAGTGTGTTACAGCATAGAGAATAAACTACAGTGTCCATGTTCATTGTAATGCAGAAACATGTCCTTCAGTGCAACAGTGTGGCTCATTGATATGCTTCTAATAGTTTTTCGCCATGGTGGCGGCGTGGCTCTGTAGGGATGGCAACGTTGGTCTGTTAGTTGGTCCACCACTTTGATCCACACTGAAATATCTCAACATCTATTGGATGGATTACCATGAAATTTAGTACAGACAGTCATTGTGCCCTGATGATGAATCTTAATGACGCACATTAGTGGCATTGACAAAAATGTCTCAACTAGGGCTGTCGAAGTTAACGCAATAATAACGCATTAACGCAAATGCATTTTTACGCCACTAATTTCTTTAATGCATTAACGCAACTTCTGATTTTTAGGTTGTAGCGGGCTCAGTTTGAAAGCGAGAGTGAATTGGTACCAACCGTGTCATACTAGCTTGTTGGAAAGGAGGTTAAATAACGCTCCAAACCGTAGCTAAATTTTGGCGAGGAAAAACTGGCATGTCCATTTTCAAAGGGGTCTCTTGACCTCTGACCTCCAGATATGTGAATGTAAATGGGTTCTCTGGGTACCCACGAGTCTCCCCTTTACAGACATGCCTACTTTATGATAATCACATGCAGTTTGGGGAAAGTCATAGTCAAGTCAACACACTGACACACTGACAGTAATTGATTTCCATTAATAAATATATACAGATATTTGCATAAAGCAGCATATTTTCCCACTCCCATGTTGATGAGAGTATTAAATACTTGACAATTCTCCTTTTAAGGTACATTTTGAGCAGATAAAAAATGTGTGATTAATTTGCAATTAATCATGATTAACTATGGACAATCATGCGATTAATGGCGATTAAATATTTTGATATCAGGATGAATTGTAATAACTTTGGTGATTCCCTGAGTTTCCATCTTCATCAGTACTAGACTTCAAATTGTCCAATACTTTGGTTTATCAGCTGCACATTGTGTTTAGTGCTAAGTGGGAAATAACCAAGATGGTAAATATGGTAGACATTAAACTAGTCATTAGTATGTTAGAATTGTCATTGTGAGCATGTTAACATGCAGATGTTAGCATTTTGCTAAAAGCACCACCGTGTCCAAGAACAGCATCGCGTGACTGTAGACTCTTAACAATGGAGGTTCTACGGAACAGAGTAAGCCATATCAGGCTTTGGCTATACAGGCGATACTTGTTAATAGGATCAATTTATGTTGGTTGATTTAGTCTTTTCATAGGATTTATTGACAATGAGAAACACATAGATCATCACCAGATTTTTCCTGTGAGATTTTGTGGTGCTTGATTGCAGATTGTCCTGCTGTGTGTTGAGCTGTTGCAAAGCTGCACTGTTATGTGCTGGCAAATAAGTAGACTTTACTATTAGGTTGCAGTCTAGTTAGCAGTCTCGTCAAACAACTAAAACACTGACCTGGTGGTTTGTGTATAAGTCGTCGGTCGGTGACAGCGATTTGGTGTTAGCCCTGCTGATTCTTGTCAATGTCGGTGTTTTGCGTATCGAAATTATTTGTTTCAAAGGCTGAGACAAGTTACTTTTCCCCCAAAACTCTCGAGCTTCCCGAACCTCCCTCGTCCCGGCTCTCCCTCCTCTGTTTCCAAACTTTTTCTTTCTTTCTTTTCTGGTATTTTTTTTTTTTCTTATCCGCCTTTTGATCTCAGTCAGGCCTGCCTCTGTTATAAGGCATGCAGTGGTCACATGAAGCCAGAGCTCTTGGAGGGCGGAGGCTTGCCGACTCTCGCATGTGTGTGTGTGTGTGTGTGCGTGTTTGTGTACAGTATGTGCTGGTGCATCGACATGCATGTGAGAGGTAGTTGTTTTTTTGGTATATGTGACTTTATGCACTGGTAAAGGAAGTACTCAAGTAAAATGATCCATTACAAGTAAAAGTCCTGCATTCAAACTCCTACTTAAGTGAAAATATGTGAATATTAACAGCAAAGTGAACTTAAAGTATCAAAAAAAAGTACTATTTTACAGGAAAATGTCCCCTGTGAGTGACATATTATTACATTATGAAATTATAATGCCGATCAATCGATTTGTAAGTAACATTACACTGTCGTAGCTGGCTGTAGTGGAGCTAGTTTTAACTACTTTATGTAAAGTTTAGTCCAGTTGTTTCGAACCGGGGGGTTTGGGCCCATCCAAAGGGTCACAAGATCAATCTTCTTATTTTAGACTTTTCTCTAGTATTTGCTTATTTGCTGAAATATTGGAGAGAAATTAAATGAAACCATCTGAGAAGTTGAGCGTGGAAATATTTTTTTTAGACATTAGACTGATAGACATTAGAAACTAGGGCTGGGACGATACGCTTATCTCCCGATTCGATACTATCACGATACTAAGGTACCGATTCGATATGTATTGCGATTCTACAAGTATTGTGATTTGATATTACGATTTATTCAGATTTTTGTTAACTTTTTTAACACTAGAGACCAGGGGAAAAAGTTGAATCATACACTTCTAGGGACTTTTACATTGGACAATATCTGAATTAATACAGTAAAAATGTTTGATTTTCAGCGTGTATGTAGTCAGAGATGTCGTGATGTCAAATATATCATTATCATTGTCAGACATTATTTATTACATTTTTTCCATCAACCCAAAAATCAAAGAGTAAAGACATTTCCCTCTCATATTAGTGGTATTTTCTATTTAATTTATAATTTAAATTTATTAATTTATAAATTTATTATAATTTAATTAATAGTGAGTATAATCCAATCGATCTTAATTCCATAGATGTATATGGTATATACAGTTCCCTTTGTTAACATCTGGGCCGTTTCAATGCATTTAACATAAATGTCAGTACATGGGTGCTCTACAATTGTAGCATCGGCTGATTTGACCACGGAGATGTGAGTGACGGCCGGCTTGACGCTCACGTTATCCCAATACGATAGCATGCAGCTTTAGCCATGTTTTAGCTCTGCTTTTCCTGGCAAAGTGTGAAACCCAAAATGTTTCCATACTTTACTGTATGTGTAATGTTTACCACTTTGGATTTAAAATTTGAGGGTGCAGTTCTTATTCCACGTGGACCCTCTGCTTTTTTCTGCTATCTGCTTGTTGTTTTGGTTGACGGATACGGAACGGACGTGACGGATACGGAACGGACGTGACGGATACGGAACGGACGTGACGTCACGTTACTCTGACTACAACATTGGAAGTGGTAACTTCCTTCTACCTTCACTCAAATGAAGCAAATATATTCGATTCTGGTATTAAAAAAATCAATTTCAAAATTGTAAAAAAAATCGCGATACATAGGTGAATCATTTTTTCCCCCCGCCCCTAGTAGAAACATGACACTGCTTTTTTTGTAAAAGGTCACAAGCTAAGAAGATAGGGGACCACTGGTTTAGTCTTTACCAGCCGCGACGGTGTGCGGCTGGTAAAGACTGGAAAGATCAATTGCTCCTCATTGCTGAGGCTCTCTGCAAAATGATCATGACAAACCATCCTGGTTAGAAATGTGATTGTGGACCGAGAGAATTGCGAGCTAACGGAGAGACAGAACGATTGAAGACAAGAAACGATTGAAGAGACAGATTGAAATAGGGAAAGAGAGGGCTTCCCTCTCTCCTCTCCCCTCCTCTCCTCGTCTTCTCCTCTCTTCTTCTCCCCTCTCGTCTCCTCTTGTCTTCTCCACTCCTCCCCTCTCCTCTCCTCTCCTCTCCTCTCTTCTCCTCTCCTCTTATCTTCTCCTCTCTTCTTCTCCCCTCTCGTCTCTTCTCCTCTCTCTCTCTCTCTCCTCCCCTCCTCTCCCACACCCAGCAGCCCCAGTGTTATGGATCAGATGCTGGGCTGGGTGGCCAGACCGGAAGTGCTCCCCTCCCCCCACTGTGTGCTTATGTAAACGGAGAAGCAGAGAAAGAGAGAGGGGAGAGCTATTTTTAACCCAGGCAGGCTGCAGAAGGAGAAAGAATGAGCGAGTGTGTTAGGAGAGAGACAACTTCAGCATTATTGATGAAGGTTGTTAGCATTAAATGAAAACGTCAACCCTGGATCAGCGCGTGAAAAGTCAGGACCACCCCCATACACACCAGTCTCTGCCTTTTAAGAAAAGAACAATTATATCATCTAATCCATGTCATGATAAAAATAAAAAAGGGAAGAAGAAGTTGGTGATGCTTCGTTGTCTCTGTCTGATGAGAGCGAAGTCACCGAAGCTTCCCTGACTGTGTTTTTGCTCCGTCATGCTCCTCTATGATGTGTTTTTGTTGTTTTTTTGATCAACACTTCCTGACGCCTTATATGGTCACACACTTTGTTTGCGAGGATGTTGTTGTCCTTGATTACATGTGGATGTGTTGTTTTCGGTCCACTGTAGTAAATTCACATATAAGGTCCAAACAGCGTGACCGTGTCCGCTAACAGGACGGAGGGGACAGGGTTTGTTTTGACTCAGAAGAGGAGGCCTGTCAGGGTTTCTGTTGTTTCATCCATACTGAGATCATAGAGTTGTAAACTTTGTACTGAAATATTGTGACAGATTCTGACCTGGTTGACTAATATATAATATATAATGTGATTTTATATGATTGTTAGTAATTGTTAACTTTGGAACTTTGAACCAAATATTGGATGAAATATATTTTTTGTCCTAAAGATATTATATTATATAATATTATATTGAATTGTATTATATTATATAGAAAATTAACTATTCATTGACTCATTTTTAAGTATTTTTTTCCAACACAAATTTAAAACGGTCCCTCGTTCCAACTTCCTGGTCTCTTGTTGTCACTGTGAGGTTGCCAGGCAACCAGCGGAGGCTTCAGGAAGTTACAGCATCCGACCCAAATATAGTCCGGCACACAACATCCCGTAAAACCCAAACTACACTTTGGATTTTGTAAGAACTACACAAATAAGATATTAAGTGTTTATCAGTGAGCTTCAGCGGTGCTGGTAGGCAGATTGTGTACCTTCACACACAGAGCCTGTTTTCAGTCTTTATGCTAAGCTATGCTAACCCGCTGCCGGCTGCTGCTTCATGTTTACTGTGCAGACACGAGGATGGTATGATGCAGCGCATCCTTTTTGCCTTTTGAACAGTGTCTATCTGTGTGATATGTTCTTGAAAATGGAGTGACACGTATTTGTTTAGTATTCAGTGTATATGTGTACATCGCGTGCCAGAGGAATTTATTATTTCATAAACATAAAATTTAAAGTGGTGCTTTTGTGTGATTCTTTGTGGAGAAACTCAGTTTTACAAATCTGTTGATTAAATCAACTAATCAAGTAGTCGACAAAGTCATATGATTGTTAGTCGACTAAGGATTTCTTTAGGCGATGACAGCCCTACAATTAATTCATCATAAAGTCATTTTTCAAACTAAAACGCCAAACATTCATTGGTTCCAGCTTCTCAAATGTGAGAATTTGTTGCTTTTCTCTGTTTTGTTTGGACCCAAATACATACAAGTAAATAAAGCAAGTAACTTAAAGGGACAGTTCACCCCAAAATCCAAATTACATATTTTTCCCTCTTACCTTTAGTGCTATTTGTCAATGTTGATGGTTTTGGTGGGAGTTGCCGAGTGTTGGAGATATCGGCTGTAGAGATGTCTGCCTTCTCTCCAATATAATGGAACTAGATGGCAGTCGGCTTGTGGTGCTCAAAGTGCCAATAAACTACATTTTAAAAAAAACTCAGCAGCAATTTCTCTTTCCAGAAATCGTGACTTGTTTACTCAGGAAAATCTACAGAGCTTGTTGTGAGCAGCTTTTTGTAGGAACTATTTTCTTTCTACCGAACTACACCCGTCAACCGTATCACTGCGCAGAATAAAGCATGCATATTAGTGTTGTCACCATACTGCAATTTCTAACTTAGATACAATACCTTGATAAATATATCTCATTTTAGATTTGTACTAAAAGATAAATAGCAGTGTGTGTATGTGTGTGTGTGTCAATTCGTTGTTGGACAGAAGAGAGAGAAGAAAGTGCCGCTGGTACTCGTGTATCGATACTTAGGTATTTTTGACCACACTAGCACATATACTCATGGACGAAACAATCTAGATTGATAAATAGCACTACAGGCATGGGTGCCTATAGTTCTAGTTAAACGTGTGGGTGCAAGATTAGTGACAGACAAGGGGAGGTATGGCAGGAAATATTTTATTTAATTAACACCTGAAAGTGCCATTTCCTGCAATATAGAGCCTTCAATCATGACCAATAAAGCTGCTCTTTCCCTACAAAGCTCAGTTTATATTGCACTATATATTACAGTGTTTCCCACAGGATTCTGTGAGACTGTGGTGAATGGACCTCTGAAAGTTAAATGCATCAATCTGGTGCCGTTTGAGAGCAAAATTAAGAGGCTGCTTCTGTGAGGAACAGTGTGCTCTAGTAAACAATTTAATCATAAACACATTGTTTGAATCTAAGAATGGGGATGACATGGCTAAAAATGTCACACCCGCAAAGCATGGTAAACGAGACGGGATGTGTGTTTCAGGACAGGTTGGATGGTTTGCTGACATCGCCGCAGACCCCTTGCACTAATGATAGTCCGCCTGGTTTCAATTCATATACTAACGGCCACATATAAGATATTTGTAATCCAAACTAGCTCAAATGTTTAAAAATAGCAAAGTTGCATGATCAAAAAAGTCTAATAGTGGAGGTGCAGCTGCTTGTCTTGCTCCGTTGCTCAGGTAAGAGGAAAAATATGTATTTTTGATTTTGGAGTGAACTGTCCCTTTTAAAGACCTCTCCTTGAGCTCTGGAAACATATTTTAGATATTAATTTGCACTGTAATTTTGGCTTTTTATAGAGTAAACGATTATTTGATAATACAAATAACCATTAGTTGTCAGTTGGGATCTTGTTTAACTCTTATTATAAAGCCAGCATTGGGAAACGCGCTGTGGATTTTCTTGATTTTTAGGCTTTTATATCAAGTTTTTTATTAAAAGCTTCAAACCAACTTTATCGGAATTAATATGGAAGAATTAGGGTTAACGTGTTAACGCAAATTCGTTTTAACGACACATTTCTTCAACGCAGTAATGCAATCGATCTTTCGAAGGTTGTAACGGGCTCAGTTTTAAAGCTAATGTGAAGATACTGGCATCATATAAAACTAGAAAAACATCAGGAATCCATTGGTACCAACCATGTCATACAAGCTTATTGGGAAGGACATCTTCAAAGGGATCCCTTGACCTCTGACCTCAAGATATGTGAATGAAAATGGGTTCTATGGGTACCCACAAGTCTCCCCTTTACAGACATGCCCACTTTATGATAATCACATGCAGTTTGGGGCAAGTCATAGTCAAGTCAGCACACTGACACACTGACAGCTGTTGTTGCCTGTTGGGCTGCAGTTTGCCATGTTATGATTGGAGCATATTTGTTATACTAAATGCAGTACCTTTCTGGACAATATTTGTCATTGTTTTGTGTTGTTGATTGATTTCCAATAATAAATATATACCTACATTTGCATAAAGCAGCATATTTGTCCACTTCCATGTTGATAAGAGGATTAAATACTTGACAAATCTCCCTTTAAGGTACATTTTGAACAGATAAAAAAAAAAATGTGCGATTCATTTACGATCAACTCTGGACAATGATGTGATTAATTGCGGTTAAATATTTTAATTGATTGACAGCCCGAGGAAGAATATATATTTGGCAGAACTGTCACTAATCAGATGTTTAGAGAAAATAGTGTATCTTGTGTAAGACGAGTCTGTTTGTGTTATGTGTCGCCGGGCTGCGATACCAGCCGGTGTTTATTATCCGTCGACTCTCTGAAATCTTGTCCCTGCGATAATGTGCCGTCATGTGCAGGAGTCCCCCTGATTTACTTCTCCGGCATCCTCCCTCTTCTTTCTCCCCCCTCTCTCTCTCTCTCTCTGTGATGTGTGGTTGTGTTTCTGCAGGGACAGAAAATGGCTCGGATTGAGTCTCTGACTCATTGCGAGGATGTGGGGAGTGTGTATGAGCGACGGGCAAAGACAAACTGATTTTTTTGGCGGGGGGGTTGTACTGTCAATACTTTGGTGTGGTGTGGTTGTGAATATGTTCAGATGTGAAACGTGCTGTGATATGTAGCATGAGCAAGTGTTTAAGGCGAGCGAGATGTCTGCTGCTGCAATCTCACTGTATTGTGATCTAGTGAATGCTGTGTGTATTCAGTGATTGTGCCGCTCCCAGTGTTCAGCTGCTGTTTCACAGGCCAGTGTTCCCAGTACAGTACTAGCTTTACTCTTTTCTCTTCTGTCTTTATTTTCAAACACTGTTTTCCTTTTTTTCCTTTTCTTCTCTTGTAATTTTTTTTCCTTTATTACCTTCCTTTTTTCCTTATTATTACTTACCTTTATATTCTTTGTAAATTGTCTGTATTTTTTGTTTCTTTTCTTTCTTTTGCTCTCACGTTCTTCCCCTGCTTTTTGTCTTTCTATCTCTGTTTTATTCTGTTTTTCTTTCTTCACGACTTTTCTCTTGATCTTGTTATTTTTTGTTGATTCTTAAATTCTTATTTTGTCTTTTTTTTTCTTTTGGTACATTATTCCCTTATTTTTTTCCGTCTTCTTTTTTGTTTCTTATTCTTTTTCGTTCTTTCATTAATTCTTGCCTTTCTTAACCTGTTCTTTCTCTTTTGTTTCTTTTCCGTGTGTTGTTTTCTTTCTTTCTTTCTATCCATTTTTGCGTTTCTCTTTCATTCTGTTTGTCTTTCTGACTTTTCATTTCTTTGATTCTTACTTTGTTCATTTTTAGTTTTTCCCTTTCTTGTTTTAACTTCTTTAATTTGTTCTTTGTTCCTTTTTTCTCTCTTTCTCGCACTTCTTCCTCTCTCTCTCTCTCTCTCTCTCTCTCTCTATAACCCACTCCATTCCCTGCATTTCTCTCTCTCTGTATCTCTTTGTTGCTCGCTCTCTCTCTCTCCCCCTCTTCTACCATTCTTTCTTTTTTATTTTTCTCTTCTATCTGTCATTCTCTCTCTCTCTCTTTCTTTCTTCTTCTCCTCTCTCCCTGTCTGTCTCTCCCTCTTTCTGGCCTCACTCCAGTCACACAAGATTTGGAGCCGATTGTCTATTTATAGCGCCTGTGGTTCTGTCGCCATGACAACCAAGCTGGAGGCCAGGGCGCCAGGGAGCTATTTTTGGAGCAGCGCTGTAATGTCAGACACAGCCTTCTCTCTCTTTTCTTTCCTCCTCTCTCTCTCTCTCTCTCTCTCTCTCTCTCTCTCTCTCTCTCTCTCTCTCTCTCTCTCTCTGAATGTGTGTGTTTGATTAAGGATCGGCTGGTGAAGCCTTTTGGTTTGGTCGGCTCTCAATGTGAAGCGTTAACGTACAGAGACGCAGCAAAGCCCCTCCAATGGTTCCCCTCTGCGGGCCGCGCTCGATCTTTTGAGGAAAACCATTTTCTGACTTTTCTGACTTGGTGTTTCGGAGACTTATGAAGCTTCAGCATTCTGTTGTGCAGAGTCTGATTTCAGTGCCCTCAAGCGACAAATTCAAGTGTTTTTAAAGTTGCATGTTTACAGAGCTTAAAACTGGAATTTGCTTTGAATTTCCAAGCTGTGCAATTTAGCTTGAATACCTCAGGATAATTGTGTAGTTTAACACACTTTCTTGTTGACAAAGATGTAGGAAAAGCTGCGTCCTTGGGGCATTTTGTTACACATTTCAGGTTTTTTTTACATATACATTTTGTTACTTGTGAAATTTACGACATTTTAACTCCATATTAAGTATCCATATTACATAAAAATGTGTAATATTAGTGTATAAACTATTTTTAATTTAATTAATTAATTAATTAATTAATTTTTAATCTATTTTTTTTAACCCTCCTATACCTGGCCCTAAGTTCAATTTATGTAACATTAAACAATTTCACTTTTTATGCTGAGCTTTTTAGGCAATTTTTTCTTCTCAGTTCTCAGTTTGACAGAAATATGAATGTTTTTTTGTTGAATTTGTTTTCTTTGTTAATGAACAAGCCTTTGTTTGAGATGATTTTAGCATTCTTTTAACAAGACGTAATGTGAATATGAAAACAAAATGCTTGTTGAACTTTTGAAAATCTGGGAGACGTAAATGGATTTTGGCAGATGTGGAAAGAGGCACTTTTTAGGGACGTAATCGTGCCAACCAGCTCGTGTGTGTGTGTGTCCGTGTGTGTGTGTGTCACACAGCCGATCAGCCAAGTTGCTCAGATTCAGGGCAAAGGTCTCCAGATGTTCTGCGTTTGTATCATATTAAACCCTGTCAAGACTCATACCACTATTTTAACTAAATATTGTTTGGTTTGTCATGACAGTTTATTTCTTCTTTAACGATAAATGCAGTCTGTTTTTAAATAAATGAGAGACATTGCCAAAAAACTTTTAAGTGAATATTAAATTAACATGTGTAACTCTGAAACCTGCTCGTGTTATCTCTTTTATAAAGTTGTTTATAAAGATGTTTTTTATCCGAGTAAATTAAGCCAATAGCTCAACATATTTTCCAGTCCATCTGTGTGTGTGTGTGTGTGTGTGTGTGAAGGCCAGACGAGTCAACGCAGTTGTGCGGCTCAGAGTGACCTAATCCTGTGCAAAGCTGAAGATGTATACTTGTTCATAATCTGGGTAATCCTTTGTCCTAATACTGCCTCTTTAACAAGATGAATTTACGCATTATAGGATGGAGGGTTATCAGCTTTGTTGTATGCTGCCGTTGATGCTGGAGCTTCTCATGTCCTTCCAGCATGGAAAGATCATCTCAGTTTTGATTGTTGACTGTCGGGGAAATTCTTGCCACAGAAGAAAAAAGTCATATTTACTGGCAATTTAGATTTTGAGTGACCGAAGGGGATATAGTTTAAACATATTGCTGTTTGTAGGAGTACTATAGATATTTTGAGAGCAGTCTATTACAGGAAGAAGCTTTAGATTTTATATGAATAAAAAAGATTTATTGCAAAAGTACATTTTTTTTTGCCTCTTTTTTTTTTGGAAATAAAAGTCAAAATTTAAAAGTTAAGTTTTTCTTAAACATCTTTTTTCTTCAAGTCTTAACTGGTGTATTTGTTGTAAATTTCACTAAAATAAATGAAAAGTGTCCAAGGTTATTTATGTTTATATAGGAATAAAACAAAAAAATATTATTTGAAATAATACAGATTTAAGTACATAAATAATGTGTTCATTTTTACTTGCCCTACATTAAACCCCCACAGTTGTTGAACCTGAACAGAACCAAAGTGAAAAGCACCCTAAAAAGCTAAAAATACACTTTATCTTTTCTTGTAAATACTGTGTTATTTTCACTCACCAGACAAGAGTCCTGTGTGTATATCCAGAGTTTAAGTCAGCCTGTCTGCTACCCCAGAATAACCCTGACAGGTTATTCATAACACCGCAGACCTCTCTGTTACTGGGGCAGCCACTATTATTTAGTTCAACTTATACTGGGCACGGTTATTATTGGCACTTCTCCTATTAATAGGCAGAACTGCTAAAAATTGAGCTGTGTGTGTTTGTGCTGGGCGTGTCGCCACCTCAGACCAGAGCTGTGGATAAACACGAGTTTGGCCTAGGCAGATGTCGGTGGCGGCAGCCATGTTAACTCTGTCATCATTAGAGCTTTTGAGATTCTGTCACATCCAGGTTATTTATGTGTTCTGGAGCTCAGCGTGGGGATGTTACAGGACGCTCTGCAGGCTCTGAGGTGGAGAGTAACGGGCTGAACAGTTGTCCACTGAGTGCTCTGGGTGTGCTGGCACAGCAGAGGCGCTGTGGTGTGGGAACAGCTGAGCCACTCGGCCCCTGCAGAGAGCCGACGGTACCAGACTGCTCGGCTGCTTTAATTGCCTCCGTGTGTGTTTTTATATGAATATCTGTGTCAGTGTGCATTTGTGCAGAGATATGCACGTGGGCGTCTCTTTGTTCCCCAAACTGTTTGTCCTCTTCTGTTTCTCTTCCATACCGACGCTCTCTTCTTCCTGACTCAGTGTCTTTGTCCGTCCAGTATACCGTATAGCTTCCGCAGACCCAGCCCCCCCCTGTTCCTCTCAGTGTGTTACCTGCAGCCCTCCTGTCACATTTCACCCCTGCTTGCCACATTCCTAGTTATCTCAGAGGGGGTTGCATACCTTTGCCCCGAGAGGCAGCTACTAGCGAACGTATTGCCTTTCTAGTTGTAAGAACGCCGGGCAGACGATCAGTCAAAACAGACAGCCGTGCAGGAATCAAACAGGGTGGGACATTTGTACGTTTGTCTACGTTAGCAACCGTACAGGTTTTTTTTTCCAGGAAATTAATGAGCAGAGTTGGTAAGCGCTGCCCCTGACACATCTTTAGTTATTAGTTGACCATGTAAACAGTCACCTCACTCATTAAATATGTGTCCTTTCAGGTGCAAATTAGCGCCTCTGCTTGGTTTCCCTGATATTAGGGATTAGATGCATCTGACAAATAAACTTGAAACTTGAAACTTGAACTTGAAACTATTATATTTCATAAAAACATACATTTTTTCCTGACATTAGTAGTCTGTATTTCTAATGAGGTGGCACATCTCTGGAATAAGTAATACTTTTCTTAAAAATCTAGCAATTTATTGCTACTGTGTGCACACATGTGCCTGTTGTGACCCGTTGAACCAGAGTGTTTTACCCTTTACTTGTTTTATTTGAATATTTTTTTAGAAGCCTGAAGATGTTTGATATCTAGTCATTCACAAGCAAATATTAATAAATAAATAAACAGTGTTGTGTAGCAAAAATGTTATTTTTTTCTGCTTTCCTGTCACTTAGATTGTGTTGCAACCCAAAGAGAGTTTTAGGAATGCTGTGTTTCACCAGGCACTGGTTGTTTAATCCCAAGGGCGGTGTATTGGCAAGAATCTGGCGATTCAATACGTATCATGATACAGGGGTTACGATTCAGTATATTGCGATACAATAATCAAGGCGATATATTGCTAATATAATTTTAAGAAAACTGTCATAGTATAAAGACACACCACCATGTGCAGAAAATTCAGAAAATACTTTTTGTATGCAATCAAAACAGCGGGATTTGCATTTATCACAGTCCCTGTAATATCCAACATCACCACTTTGAGAGGGTGCATGTCTTTGCAAACGAAATAAAGCAATGATTGAGTTCATCTTTGCATGTGAGACTATTGATTAAAAATCAATACAGTGTTTTTGAGAATCGATACAGTATCACAAAATTAATATCGCAATACTCTATATTTTTGATATTTTCTCACACCCCTATTAATCAGTGTTTCTTAAATTAACCAATTATAAAAAAATGTTAAATAGGTAAAGCAAATAAATAAATGTGTCTCAAACATGTTTTATCGCCAAATCCATCATGGCCTCCCAGTCTGTCTACCGAGATTTCTGATCACGATGGAATTGAAAATGCAGTAAGGCAGGTAGAGTACATATCAATAACACTTGTTTTTAACATTCTGTATCTTAATGTTGTATTTTGTAAATGTTGTCTAAGAAAAAAAAAAAGTATTGTATTTTGAGGCTTCGTATTAGGGGTGTCGTGATTCTGTATCAATTCTCAAAAACACTATCGGTTTTTAATAAACAGTTAACATGCAAAGATTAACTTCATTAATGCTTTAGTTCATTTGCGCCCTCTCAGTGCATGTGCCCCCTGCATTAAATGCAAATCTAGATCCCGGCACTGTTCTGATAGCATAAACGTATTACTCCGACTTTATGCATGTGGCGGTTTGTTCCGGTTAAAAATTTGCAATATACCGCCTTGTTTACAGTATCGTAATATCGCAATATATTGAATTGTAACCCCTGTATCATGATACCTATCGTATCGCCAAATTCTTGCCGATACACAGTCCTACTTCAAAAGGCAAAAGTTAGGGATCTGTGATAACACATGACCAAACTGAATCCAGGGTCTTTTTTGCCGGAGCTTTCTCTGTAAATGTTTAAGAGGAAATAATTAATATAATAGTGACTTAAATGTAGTGAATGGTCTGGTAAGACCTCTACAAAACATGCCTTATATTGTAAGTGCTTCTGTAGCCTTCGTTGCTGCTGACTTGTTGTTGTTTCACCCTTCAGAGGAATTGTTGTGGGAAAACCCGCAGTGGTCGTGTCTGATCGATGCAGGCTTGTGGGACACTTATGATAGTCGCCGCTTTAGCTTAGAGATAATCACCAAAAATTCCTCTCAGTGTAGCCCGAGTTCAGCCCACTCCTCTTTCCACTGGAGGAGCGGAGCAACTCCTGTTCTTCTTCTTCTTCTTCCTACATAATGTCTCTTCTGTACATCTGAAAGTACTGTCAGTCAGGACAGCAGACAGTACATTTTGTATAAGTCATATAACATCATCCAGCAACTCAGTCTGCTCACAGATTGTACACGAAGAGGGATGTTTAGTCAGACTCTTAAACTTGGGATATACGTGAGAGAAATGCTGACAGATGCTCGTGTCAAAGTGTCTTTCTTTAGCCTCGTTTTGAGTCCCGACTTGTTGCAGCAGAACTCCTCCAGCAGGTGACCCTGATACAGTCATCATGAAAGCATCACACACACCTTGAAAAGCAGCAGTTATGTAGGCCAGTTCATCGGAACAATTAACATTCATTTGGGTAGGCGCTCTCTGCAAATCTGATCTCACCGTAGGCCTGCTGCATTCCCGCCCACGCACACACACACACACACACACACACACACACACACACACACACACACACACACACCTCTCCTCCTGTGCAAGTACTACTACAGCAGCTCCATTGACGAGGCTTCTCTCTGGTCTGACAGAGCAAACGGCTGCTGGTGACTCAGACTGGCTGCTTCTGATCTCACTGTGAATTAAAACGCACGCCCCCTGGTGGCCGCTCAGGGACTGCCGGCCTCCATCTTTCTCCTGCTCCCCACTAATGTACTGGGATGTACCGGTGTGTGTGTGTGTTGGGAGGCCATACTGTTCTCACCATATGCATTAGCACAGTGTAATACGTTAGACAGTATGGTAGGATTTAAAAAAAAAAAAAAAAGGCCAGTGTGGTTGCATTCACTGCTGGTAAATGTATTGCAAAGTTGCATTAAGCCAGTGGAAATGTTGACATGTTTTACTGTGTTATTGTGTATTTATCATTTTATTGTATTATTATATTGTTATTATGTGCCTGTGTAGCACAGCAGCTGAGATCTAACCGCTTGTGTTTCTCTGTTCTTTTTGCAGCTTCTTAGACAGGATTGATGTGGTCAGGCAGAATGACTACACACCCACTGATCAGGTGAGATGTTCAACACACAAACACTCTCTTGCAGTGTTATATTGAAGCACCCTCTGCCTCCGTCTGTGCTCTGTAGCGCTAAAACAATTATTCAATTCACTGTTTGGTTGATAGACAGAAAATTACACGTGAACAATTTTTTAGAATTGATTAATTGCTTGACATATCACAGCTTGAAGATCACAGGTGTAGATAATATGATTAATGATGGCTGAACTCTGTTTGGCTGGGTCGTGTCTATAAGGTAACCCCCAAATTGAGAAAACATGCAAAAAACATGTTACCGTCTAGCCGCTTCAGTTTCATAGTCCAAGTACTGCGCATGATCGTTCACTGTCACACTGTCATGGCTTATTGACACAGTCATCAGTAATCTGAAAATGTCCGAAATCACTCCCTCATTCACTCACTCACTACTTCCTATATCACAAACACTCAGTAGTGACGGTGTACACGGCTACACTATATAGCCCATATATTTCACACTCAGAGTTCACAGTGAGATAAACTGGCAGAGGGTAAATATAGTGCACTATATAGTAAATAGGGTGTGATTTCAGACACAGTTTATGTGTCCAGCTTCGCACATGTGAGGATTTGCTTCTTCTCTCTGTGACTATCTTTGAGTTTTTGACTGTTGGTGGTACAAAAGTGGGAAATTGTGACATTTTTCACTGTTAGCTGACATCTAACATAGTACATGATAAATCAGTCAATCAAAAATAATTATTGACAGATTAAACAACATCGAAAATATTTGTGGCTCTGTAATAAATTATAAAATTCAACATAAAGCAGCTATCTTTATTAATTATTAACTATGACCTGAATTAAGAGAAAGTTTAAGTTTAGTTTAGTGTGCTATGTTTATAGATGAGCTGAATAGTTTATTTCATCTGTAAATCATAAGAGTACTTGTTGTCCATGAGTTTATTTCCTCCATATTCCTCCTCTTCTCCTGTTAATAACCCTGTCTTTAACACCTTGTTATCCTTCTCTTATGTCCGTCTTCCTGACATCTCTCTTCTACAGTACATCCTACATCTTATGTCTGTATCCCTTTCTATATCTAACACTGTCCTGTTGTGTGTCTCTGTGTTTCAGGACCTGTTGAGATGCAGAGTACTGACGTCTGGGATCTTCGAGACACGATTTCAAATAGACAAAGTCAATTTCCAGTGAGTTACCACAAAGTTTATTTATCGCAGTAAGAAAGTAACAGTCAAAAAACAAGTAGTTGAAGTGTATCCACAGATTATAAAGAAGAACCACATTCTCTGCTAGCAGAACATTGAAAGAGTAAATTACAATAAGCAATTTTTATTGATATGGAATAATAAACCTCATGAATTCATGTTTTTTTCCTGAAATGTGTAAGTTTTTATTTGATTGAGAGGGTCTCGTATTGCTTCATTATATGTCGTTGTAACGTGATTTTTTGTGTTTCGGTATTTGAAGTACTTTCTGTACAATGCAAATTCAACTTTCAACTTCCTCTGTCTCACAGTATGTTCGATGTTGGAGGCCAGAGGGATGAACGTCGGAAATGGATCCAGTGCTTTAACGGTACGATGTTTGTAGCTTAATCTGCTTTATTATAGTGATGTAACTATTTATGAATTACTGAAAAACAGTGACAAGCAGTGACTGACTCATTCTTTTGTTTTTATTATTAATTTGTGTCCATTTATTCTCTAGTTTTACCAGATGCATGTCTATGTGTATTTAAACCTAAAGCTAATCAAGAGTGTTTGACAGTTTCACTCTTCGGTGTATTAACCGTAGCCTGTGGTGTTTTGGTGTGTGTGACACAGACGTGACAGCCATCATCTTTGTGGTGGCGAGTAGCAGCTACAACATGGTGATCAGAGAAGACAATCAGACCAACAGACTACAGGAAGCCCTCAACCTTTTCAAGAACATCTGGAACAACAGGTGAGAAACTAATGTAGTGATGAAGACAGAATTACTGTTAGCTTGGTTTTTGATGTTGTGGGAATTTTCTTATGTCAATCTAAAGTCAAGTGTGTGGCATACTCACACAGCATGTGATGAGCACAGCTGAAGTCCCCATACACACTGCCTTAGTTAATGTAATAATGGTACAGTATTTATCCATCAGATTGTGCCGAAGTAAAGTGAAATTTTACCTCAATTTGCTGCACAAACTGTATAGTTTGTGCAGCAAATTGTGTCAGTACAGTTTCTGCTGTCTGGCACTCTGGTTGAAATGCTCTTGATGAACGGCACTGTGTTACTTCCAATTGATGTTAGAGGTTTTTTCACTATTCTTCTTTTAACCCATTTTTAATTTTATATTGTTTTTTGTAAAATAGTAAAAGAAATATTTAATGCCTTCTTGTCTTGAGAATGAAGCCACACATGCCACTCTTTTTTTATGGCTGTTCATTTTCCTCTGTTAAGATAGACTCCCAAAGTCTAATTCTTTGGTCACAGATTAAGACATTTCTGTTCAGGTTAAGTGTGCAACTTAAAGGGATAGTTCGGGTGTTTTGAAGTGGGGTTGTATGAGGTGCTTATCCATAGTCGGTGTATTAACTACAGTAGATGACTGTCGGCACGACCCCAGCTTGGAGAAGCAGACAGGAGTTACCGCACGGAGGCAAAGCAACGGACGGGGCAGCATACGGCGTATTTAAGCCACTTAAAACAAAGGCCCACCAAAAAAAAAATCAATATTAGTTTAAGTGTACGCTATATTTAGAATATTTCCACCAGTTTCCCTTGCTGTGAGACAGCTATACATTATATGTTTCCAACGGGGAACTGAAGCCGTTATATCCATCTATGCTCTCTCCAAAGCCACCAGACTCCTTTGGAAAAAAATAGTATTTTACCAGAACACAGGAGTTGCTGGTCTACTGCTGCCTCGATTGGTTATTTTGTTTGAGTTATTGTGTGAGTTATTCACCGAAGCCACAAAATAGCACAAACAAACTAACTGATCGAGGCAGAGGTAGACCAGCAGCGGCCATTTACTGTGAGGTAAAATTTCAGTTTTTTTCAATGGAGTCTGGGGAAACTTCAAACTAGAAGGTTACTCAAAGAGTGCAGACCTTCGCCATGCCAATAATCCAGTCTTCCATTATATGCAAATATGCAAGTGCAACCACTATACTATATATGTCTGGATATATTTCCAAAACTATTAGAATTATGTCAAAATATACCTGTCTCTAGCTGATTGCAGGATATGTGTGTATTTACATTTCCATAAGTGGAAAAATAATGCATATCCGCCCCAAAATGTAATGGGTTCTTCCTTGACCCATGCTACACTCTTCTATAAAAATCGGGCCAGTAGTTTTTCCGTAATCCTGCTGACAAACAAATCACCTAAACTGAAAACATAACCTTCTTCGAGTAGGCGCTGATCGGATACAGAGTCCTTCCTCGACTCTTCTCTCCCCGTGGGACCATATGGACTGTTTATGGCGCTCTAAGACCTTTTCAGCCCACAACTCCAGAGAGTAAATTATTACCTTGTTCTTCAGCCAAAGCCTATTAAAACATAATGACACTTGAAAAGCTGGGACTCTCAGGCAACAGTAGTGTATTTGGGTTCCTAAACGAAAGTCTAAAGAAAATCTGGCACTGAACTCGTTCTTCATTTCCCTCCACAGGTGGCTACGGACCATTTCAGTAATCCTCTTCCTGAACAAGCAGGACCTGCTCGCTGAGAAGGTTTTGGCAGGGAAATCTAAAATTGAGGAGTATTTCCCGGAGTTTGCACGCTACACTACACCTGATGATGGTAAGAGGTCGACACTGATATCTGTGGGCGTCCAGTACATAACACACATATCTGTTTTTCTGTGATTGTAACCGACACATTCAAATGGTTTAGTGTGGATGGTGAGCCACGTTGAGTCTGAATACAACCATCTAGTTAAAAATATTCGGAGGATTAAACTACATTTAGCACCATCTTAACCAATAAGTATACAGTATTACATTGTGCATTGTTGTAGTTCCTGTTCAGCAGGAGGAACGATGTGTTTAATGGCAACAGTGCAAAAGTGACTTTATTGTGACTAGATTTCTTCTTCTCTAACAGCAATACCAGAGCCAGGCGAGGATCCCCGTGTCACAAGGGCAAAGTACTTCATTCGGGATGAGTTTCTGGTATGTAAAAGCTCATGTTTTACCTGTTTGAATCAGATCATTTTGATCATGTAGGTTTCATATTTTCTTTGCAATTTTACCTGTTTGGTTCATCTGACAATTTGCTGTTGTCAGTTTTATTCGTTTCATCCTCTTAGGGCTAAGTTAACGGCTGATTTACATGGATGTGGTTTCACTCCACTCTATTTCACTCCTGTATTTGATTTTTTCTGAAAAGGATTTCCTCCTTTTAATTTGTTATAACATCAGTTAAGATGAGTTGGATGGTTTTCACCAACAAAAGAAACATCATCCAACTCATCCAGAGTTGACAAAGTAAGTGAAGATAACACTTTAGTTAACAGAAAGTCCAAAGTAAAAGACATCACAGTTTCATCCAAACTGTGCAATTGGCAAAATGTTCTTCTTGGACGTGCCACGCATAAACCACACTAGCAGACAGCAGCAGCTCAGCACCAAAATGTCACCGAAATCAAAACAGAAATCTTATGTTACTGTCTCAGTTACTTTGTATAGAGGATACTTGCGTACAAGTTTCAGCGGAAGGTTCAACCAAGCTACTGGATAAACCCTGGATTAACAGTTGAAATAGTTCGCTAAAAGTATTCATTAAATGGTGTAAAAGGTAATGGATACATGTTGGATCAAATGTCTTAAAAGTATGGTGGAAATAGATAAATAAAATTAATGGATAAGTGGTTGAATTATTATTATTTCTGACGGGGAACTGAAGCCGTTATATCGCTCTCTTCAAAGCCATTGGACAACATTCACAAAAGCAGTAATTTTACCTCGCAGAACGCGGGAGTATACATACAACCCCACTTCAAAAACTAACCCTTTCAGTTATTTCCAAACGTAACACAGCTGACTTTGACTTAGCTAGTGCTAGCGTTCGCATGATTCATAACCTTATTGATTAGCTTCGATTAGCTTACTTTGGTAACCTACGTCACTGATTTTTGCAACGGCTGAGTGGACGTTTCCATTTGAAAAAAAAGGGAACACAGTGCAGATGGACCCGCCCTTTAAATCCAATCAAAAGAACCTACTGTATTAGGAACGTGACCGGTGGTGTCGATGAAGGGGGCGGTTCTTGAGTTCATCTGTCAGAGCTGTGGAGGCACACCAGAACAAAGAATCTCCGACACTAACTTGTTTGTACTTTTGTGTCTTTTTTTTTTTTTTCAGAGGATCAGCACAGCCAGCGGGGACGGACGGCATTACTGTTACCCCCACTTCACCTGCGCGGTCGACACGGAAAACATCCGCCGCGTCTTCAATGACTGTCGCGACATCATACAGAGGATGCACCTACGGCAGTATGAGCTCTTGTGATGGGCAGCAGCGTTCCGGCCTACTTATCTATCTACCTATCTACCCCCCCTCCACCCCCGACTCCACTCCACCACAACCCG
>CAKAOH010013942.1:27264-47264 GCA_916701665.1 Sebastiscus tertius | reverse complement strand
CCCGTCCCACTTCCCGTCCCTCCCGGCTTTAAGTACGTCTGTCTTTATTTTACTGCTGGACTATTATTCTTGTACAGACTGTAAAATGTATTATTTTGTACAACTTTATTGAAGAAAAAAAAATAACTTGTAGAAGATCCCTGTGCCTTGATCACGACTGTACGTGTAAAAATGAGCTAATATGTAAGTTATGTTTCACTGCGCTGTACAGCTGGACGGGTCTGTCCCACCTCGTCCGTGCTGGCTCGCCCCTCCGCTGGAGGCCGGGGGGAGGGGCATCGGATCGGGGCGGAGGCCTTTCGTCTGTGGCTTTAAGTACGTCTGTCTGCTTAGGGTTTTTTTTTTCTCCCCACATTTGTTTGTTCGTTGATTCGTTTGTTTTGCTTTGACTCTCCTCTGGTTTATATAATAGGATTTGAAAAACAAAAAAAGAAGAAAAAAAAAAGATAATCAGACACACCACCTTAATGCTGTGTAGTAAAAAGAGACTGAACCCTAACACAATTTAATATATATAAAATATATTTCAGATTTTATATTTTATATATATGTACTGTACACTTATATCTATCTCCCTTGTGAGCTGTCCCCCCCTACCCCCCAGGTTTCCTTTTTGCTTTCTGTCAGTAACATCTGCATACGTTTTTCGGAAGGTGGTGATTCTGGGTGCAACGGGATGGGTATTCATTTGTTTTTTTATTTTCATTTTAGCTTTAACTCTTTTGAAGGAGAGGGGAATCCAGTTGCAAAACATTGCTTGTTTCTACATAAACCAAATTCTTTTTGCTTAAACAAGAAGAAACGGTTGTATTAGTGTTTGGTTCATTCTTAGGCTGAGTATATTAGATGCTCTCTACAACTACATCACATCATGCACTCCAGTGCTGCCAGTTTATTAGGTACGCCTGTCTTTGAGCAACAGTCCTGCAGTAAATCCTCCCTTCAGGTCCTGGGAGAGGTCTTTCTTATATTTTGCCTACTCCATCAGTGAGGGTAGACTAAATATTAGACACGCCTCTCAGTAAAACATACAGTCGATAATAATATATATTATATTATATTATATATTATTATAGCAATCATCACAACCAGAGATTACAAATTGTTTCACAAAGTGGAAAAAAAGAGAAAATACACATACAAAGTCATATACAAATACAATGTGGGAAAAGTATATATATTGATACATAAACAACGTAACCTAACCTGCATGTCACACATGCAAACAAATTAAATAAGGTGATAAAGAAGCCTTCTGATAAAAAACATGTTAAAAAGAGGATCAACGGCACCACACACTGCAGTCTCCAAAATGACAATAAGTTTGAATCAACACCTCTCTGAACAGTTTCAACAAAAACTGAACATTATACCTTTAATGAAAGTAGGATTTATTGGCGCCCTGTTGTATTAGACAGCATTAGTTTTAGCTAGGTGTGCCTAAAAAACTGGCAACGTAAAGTAATCTGTGTTTCTGACACCCGTCGGTCTTGAGGAATGTCACGTTTTTTACCTTGAAACTTTTGCAAAAGTCACATCCTGCACAACTCACTTTTCTCAACACAAGGGGTGTATTTTATTGGAGCTGAAATTCTGCTGTTCCCTAAAACTGAAAACTTTGTTGATAATTTATTTTTCCGAGATACAAATATGGTCTCTCCACCATGGTCTTGCTATGCAGATGACATCAGGGCCTTATTTCTCAAGTCTCGTAGACACTTATTATTCACTATACTTTGAAAGACAACACTGAGTATAAGTATACTGTAGGTTTTGATACACTAAGAACACCAGCCAAGGAAATGGGACATAATCAAACAATTAAATTAAACAAAAGTAGGTTTTCAGCCTTTACCACTTTGCAAAGGATACATGAGGTTGTGTACCAGCTTTATATCCCAAAACAAAGAGACTGGCCTTCCTGGAACATTTTATCGAAGTAACATTCAATATATAATTATTTGACTTCTGAGTCCACATGTTTACTTCTCTGGCTTAATATTTCAAGATCTGCAGCAGTGATAATGTGAGAGAAGCGATTTCATTCACTATTTATTTTAATGTCAACACCTCTTCATCTGTGTTTTCCTTAATGCAGCACACGCTGCAGCAATAAGAGGGTTTCATTTTAGCCCAAAAAGAAGAAATCGCTTTTTTTTTTTTTCTATTTTGGCATTAAGTGTTTTCAGTATTTGTTGGTTCTCCATGTGTATATTTTTTCCTGAACATCTGTACAAATACTTAAATTAGATGTTCTGAAATCAACCTGTTGCACTGAGTAAAAACAACTCTTGAGAGACACACAGGTACATAAATATCAGTTTTTAGATGCAGTTAAATCTACAATTAATTCAGTCGTATTGCTCATTTAGCTGGTGTGTTTAAGATATCTAGGAAACAAATTTTATTACAGCCAGGCCTGTACATGCACAACTTATTGTTTATAGCACACTGTTTATTGCAAAAGGGGGTAACATTATGTGATATATCATTCAAAAGCCATTCAAACAATACGATGGTGTTAAGATTGGCTGACAAGCTCCTGGATGAAGAAATGTAACACTTGAGAAGATCGCTTGGAAGATTCAAATGTAAGAAATTAAACTAAAATATATTTGCAGCACACAGAAAAGATGCATCTTAATCGTCGAGGTTGAAGAGGAAACAAAGCGTGTCACATGCTCGTCTCACGTTGGTGGAAACCTTTGCTGATACTCAATCTGTTTCCTTGTTGGAGCAACAGGATTATGAGGTGAAGCTGGTAATTCGTCCAGTAACAAGACCCAATGATACTTCCAGAGTTACTGACGGCCACGCCTCACAAATAATGGCAACTATTGTTTCACAGTGGTTTAATGTTACTCTTGTCTATGTGAAGGATGGGGAAGTCCGTAATGAAAGTGGAAGCTAAAGCTCAGGTGAGACCTGTTAACATAAGATGCAGGGAGGTTTTACGATCGGCTGCAGCTGAAAAGAGACCTGTTGCAACTAGTTAATTTGCATAGTTTTACTCTACCCACTGTGTGGGAGTAATGGGTAGTCACTTTCAGCCATTTAAGAGATGTTAAAGGGTAAATGACACAGAGTAGAAAACTGAGCATTGTTTTCTGTTGATTTGAACTTTCAAATATGGCCAAAGGTATGTGGGACACCTGAACATTACAACTATATGTGATGGTTGAACATCTCATTTCCAAAACCATGGTCATTAACATGCACATTTTGGAGCCCGGCTGCAGGAATTTGCTCCCATTGAGGTCGGCCACCACTGCAGTTAGGCGATAAAGCCTGGCTCACGGTCGGCTTCCTTATTCATCCCAAAGGTGTTGGATGGAGTCGAGGTCAGGGCTCTGTGAAGGCAAGTTCTTCCACACCAAACTGAGAAAACCATTTGTATATGAACCTCACAGGGGCATTGCCTTGTTGAAACAAGAATGGGTAATCCCCAAACTGTTCCAAACAAATCCACACTTTTGTCTAAAATACCATTGTGTGTAGTGGCGTTGAGATTTAATTTAATGGGAACTAAAGGGGCTTCGTACACGCCATTAAAAACAGCCCAAAAGTGTGAACTGGGACATCAACATACTTTTGGCTGTATAGTGTACTACAACCTAATCAGTAATGTCAAAGCAGGTGTTTTACATGCCTGTCAAATGCAAGACTTTGCAACTGCAAGTTTTGATCCATAGAGAGGACTGCAGCAGCAGATTTTTAACTTGCAATTTGATGTAGATTTACACATTATTGTCAATTTTCCTGTTCCAGTATAATGCAACTGAATTTCTATACTATACATTTTTTCAAAGCCTTTTCTATAAGACAGCAAAATTTTCTTTTAACTCACATTTAATCCTGCCGTAGGCAGAATATTTTTGGCATCATTGGGCAAAAATTCCATAATAATCTTTCAGCATATTGTAATTCAAGTGTTCTGAGAGAAAACTAGACTTCTGCACCTCCTCATGGCTCTGTTTTCAGGCTTTAAAAAATGTAGCCCGTGACGGGAAACTTTAGCCAATCACAGGTCATTTCAGAGAGAGAGCGTTCCTATTGGCTGTTCATTCAACGGAGGCAGCTGTTAATCACTCACAAACTCCGATCAAACGGTCAAACTAGGCAGCGCTGATCAAATATGAACCAATATTCTGTTACTGTAATGTCTATTTCTCTCCTCAAATGTTTTCAGAAACATCTTGTAGTGAACTGTTAAACTGTAAAATGAGAAAGTTTGCTCCGGCTGGGAGGTGCTTAGTATTTCCTCAGCTGATCTCAACACGGCTGTCGGGTCACAAACTTTCTCATTTTGCAGCTAAACAGTACACTACAAGATATTTCTGAAAACATTTTAGGAGAGAAATAGTCATTACAGTAACAGAATATTGATTCATATTTGATCAGTGGAGCCTAGTTTGACGTTTGATCAGAGTTTGTGAGTGATTGACAGCTGCTCAGAGACGGCAGACTCCAGCTCGGCTCTGATTGGTTGTTTTTTTCCGGTCTGTGAAATCTTGAAGATGCCATTAGGAGCACCAGAGGACACAGAGGCACATGATTTTTTTTTTTTACCTGTCTCATGCACTATACAGTCAGGATATAGTGACGTTTTATAAAAATAACTTTTTAAAATCATATTGGCTCCAATTCTACCTACTGCTGTTACCTACAGTGCGTTCCCTTACAGCCGTCAATGTTTTAGCCACAAGTTACTGCATGCATTATATCCAGAGTGGCAAAAAAATATAATCCACTTTGCTGGTATTTTATTAATAACTTTGTTAGATATGAAAGCAAATAATGGCCACAAAGATTTGGATTTCATAGGCAAGCGAATACCAAATTTAATGGTCCCATATTATAAAAAAGTGAGATTTTCATGTTTTTTTTATTATAAAGCAGGCTTAAGTCCTATATAAATGCTATGAAAGTATTGAAACACTCAATCCACAGGGAGATACATACAGTCCATATTCAGAAACTCTGCATTTGAAACAAACTGTCAGGATTTCTGCCCATTTGTGATGTCACGAATATACAATATTTAGACCCTTGACACAATTTTAAATGTAAACATGTATTTATTTATTTATTTGCACATATATAAAACTTCACAAAATCCAGTCAATGAAAACAAAACAAGAAATGTGTCAGGAGAGGTCAAGAAGCCACAGGCTTATACAAAGGACCCCCCCCTCCCCCCCCCCACACACACACACACACACACACATTCTCAATGTGTCCCAGTTTATTCCTGTTGCAGTGGATGTGAATGTATTCAGCTGACAGGAAGTACATATGGACCCAAGCTGTTGCCTAGCAATGCAATTCTGTTGCAATTCCGTCAAAATACGCTAAAACAGAGTGTTTCAGACAGAGTGTAGATACAGGTATATTCATGCAGACAGTATGAGGAAAATAAAGTTTTTTTTGAACATTACAGCATGTAAACATGTTCTAGTAGAAACACAAAATATAAGTATGAACCTGAAAATGAGCATAATATGGGACCTTTAAAATTTTAAACAGTGCTTCTTTGATAGCACTGACATGTTTTATTTTGAAAAATGTTGAAGTGGCAGTAGGCAGTATATTTTTGGCATCATTGAGCAAAAAATCCATAATAACCTTTCAGCATATTGTAATTCAAGTGCTCTGAGAGAAAACTAGACTTCTGCACCTCCTCATGACTCTGTTTTCAGGCTTTAGAACATCTATGCAGATGCCATTAGGAGCATCATATTTGCTCCAATCTGGCCTACTCCTGCTTTAATGTGGTCTCAAGTCAATTTGAAGTTGTGAAATTTAAAAAAAATGTATTAAACACAATTATAACCCAGCAGTTGAAGGCGTCATGTTCCCCCGCTCCACTAGAGGGAGCCACGGGTTAAAAACAAAGACAGACACATATTAAATATAAGGTACCCACGTGGTTCCCCACCGGACCACGGTGCGCTGCTTCCTCTCTGACAAACCCCGCCTCCTCGGTTCCATGCCTTGGCGCGCTTCGCCTCTGTGGCTCTCTGGCTGCTCCCTCTCTGCTCCTCCCGGTGGTCTGTGGACTGACTGACTGACTCTGTAGCGGGTGAACACACAGCCAGACAGGCGATGAGTGGAGCGGCTCGGTCCGGTTCTGCCGCCGGCCCGGTGCAGCAGGGACTGAAAGAGGCTCTGATCGAGACGCTGACTGCCATCCTGTCTCCGGTTCAGGAGGTGCGCGCCGCCGCGGAGGAGCAGATCAAAGTGCTGGAAGTGACAGAGGGTGAGTAGTAGCTACCGGGGCTCTCACTCAGTAACGTGGGCCTCTTCACAGACGACCACCATGCGGACTGCTGCTGTTATCAGCGCTAACTGTATAAGTAGTCACAGTCACAACGTTAGCTCGCTCTGCTAAGGCCATGTTTAACACAAGTTATAGTTAGTGATGTACCGAGTTAAAGCTCATGACAACGGGCTGTCTCTACTGGTTACGTGGTTGCCATGCCTTTGCTCCAACTGACGCCAACGGACAAGTCCTAGCTAACTGTGTCACAAGTGTAGTTATGACAGCAACGGCTCTATCTACAGCCGTTAGCCCAACCGTTCATTTAACCGTTAAAGAGAGGGGCACAGTTGGTAGCTACAGCAACCGACTTCCACATGTCCCGGATGTTAATGTTAAACGTTACTCCCCAAAAACTGAATCTGATTAATTTATTCCACGGTCGCTATGGCAACCATAGCGACCAATGCCCGCGAAGATGTCTCTTCAGGATGCTATGAGAGAGAGAGGAAGACAAAGAGGACTAACTGTCCCAGAGTACATGCTAGTTTACTAGCAAAGTTTATACTACTATAAAGTATTCTTACAAAAACATATTTTATCTGACCATTACTGCAGTAACTGCCCACAATGAGCCTTCTTGCTCCTTCCAGTCCAAGTTGTGTTGCTTGAGTTAAAGTTAATACTTTTACATGCAAACATCCATGTTTTAGTTTTTTTTCAACAATATTTGTATTATGCTTTTAAAGGGACTGTTTGTAAGATTCAGAATTGCTTGTTAACAGCGACACCTGTGGTTGTTAAGTCAACGAAAGTCAGCGTAGGGTTTCCGCTCGCTCTAAACAGACATGAACGAGCATCGCTCAAAACAGTGAGGCGACACACGTCAGCTAAAACCACAATATCACTCTATATTTCAGCTGCTTGGCAGTAATGTTAGCTGACCAGACGAAGGTCTCTCCATGAATCACTGCTGATCCTAGTGTTGGCTTTTCCCGCCTCAGCCTCCCGACCACGGCCGGAGGGAACAGGGGAGACACCGGAGATTTGGTCGGAGACGATAACGTTTCTCGCTGTGGAGCCCCGTCACTTCACAAGACACGGAAAACCTCTGTTGGTCTGGAGGAGCTGCAGCAGTTATTTCTGCACAAACGTCCACTGTACATTCACTAGATATTCTCAGAGCTACTAACTCTTCTGCAGTGTGGTGTGTACAGCAGAGATTCCGGCCCTGGAGACCAAAGCTGCGGTCTCCCCCGCGTACTACGATCGCGGCCAACACTATTTTGCAAGACGGGCTTCATTAGATCTAACTTTGAGGTTTTTGTGCTTCCGTGTAGTTTGTGTTGGAGTCTTGTCTGAACAGCGTAGTCACACACGAACGCGCATATTCGAGAGCGCATGGGACACCGACCCGGGTGATTTATACGTGTAAGAAGTTACAAACAGTCCCTTTAAACACAAACGCAGACAAAACCAACAATACACCAACATACAGTGGCAAAAAAGAACGTCAGACTTCGATACCTGACACATGATATACATAGCACAACCAAAGAGATGATTGTACACAATCACATAAATATGTAATGGAAAATGTCATCCATATGTGTATGAGGATAACGGAGGCGCTCAGTCCGTTACAGTTCTATTTTTATTCAGCTGTGACATAATTGGTCTATTTTCTATTGTAATTGCCATTAAATGGTTGTTAAAGGTCTCAAAATATATTTGATGGAATTTACAAGCCCCTCGGACATGAACTTGATAATATATCTTATGTAAACAATTGGTGACAGTTGGCGTATTGTTGAAATAATACCCATATGTTGATAAAGATCTCAATTGGGACAGATGGATACAGTACCTAGTGGCTGTAGCTCACACTCCACTAGACTTCCCATTGTGTGTCCTTCGATCCTCGTGCCCCTGTCTGGTGAAAGGCTAATTGTGCACGCTGTCTGTCGGCTGCGCCGCAGCGTCGCAGCGAGGCTGACCCTTTCCGCTGGCCCCTCTCTAAGGCAGACGCTCTGTGGGATTGTCAGCACTAACATTGTCTTCTGGCGCCTGATGTCACTCTCAGTACAAACCCAGTGAGAGAGAGAGAGCTGGATCAGAGCTGAGGTTGATCCTGTACTGTATTTATCACAGACACTCTGCATGCCTGTCAGGTTCAAACCAGTGGGCTCTTCTAGCTTTACAGCATTGTTGGGTAACACTTCATTTTACAGGTCTGCAAAATTCATGGTAATTAGGTGATAATTAACAAGTAACTTATTTAAAATTTCTTTGGAATTACTGCCAAATTACCCCAATATTTACCTCAAGATTTATCAAAAATTACTTTGTTTGGCTGTCTTGACTTGGTACTTGACTCTGGAATTTTATTATTATTATTTCTATCTATTATAAACATTAATTAATAATTATATTCCGCTATTTCCCAGTAAGCAGTAATAAATAGCTGGTAATTTATTTAATACATTTCCAGGAAAAGAATACAAAGTTAATTGATATGCTTTATTTCCATGTGTGCTGGTAAATAGATAATAATTAGCAAAAAAAACCATTTTAAATGTCTTAAAAAAACTCCCTGAATCATTACATTAGCTACCAGATTACATTTTTCATATGATATTTGAGCATTTAAATCATAAATCATTATTAAATCATGTTTAAAATAAAGTAATTTTTGATAAATTAGTTAAATATTGGGGTAATTTGGCAGTAATTCCAAAGACATTTCAAATAGGTTACTTGCTAATTATCACCTAATTACCATGAAATGTGCGGACCTGTAAAATGAAGCGTTACCCAATGTTGTTCGCCTTGGAACCAAATTATGCCAATGTTGTCAGTTATTGTAGTACACAGGCTCACAACAGCATACCTAGACATTTGTCAGATTTAGTTCCAGTTAAGAAACTGTTGCGTGTTTGTTTGTTTGTTTGTTTGTTCTGCCTATATGTGTCTTGTGTTTTCCTTTTGATCATCATGTTACAGCAGCTATTTCATGATCCAGTTTGATTTCTGGATAAAAGGAAAAAACACAGGAAAAGACTCTTTAATGTTGAAGTGAAAACAGATGATCTAAACACAACTTGAACAATAACAACATCTACCACAAAAGAGCAAGCGTAAAGCACAAAATAGCTGAAGTCATTTAGTCGAGGCATCTTTAGCAGCAGTTACATCCTTGAGTCTGTGTGGAGAGATTTGTGTCATGACTCATGACACTGGAATTTTTAGAGATATGATTTGAAAGACAAGTTTTCCTGTTTGTCAGTGTCTTTGGGTGCCTCCACACCTGTAGTTGGAATCATTTGGTCCGAACCAATAAGGGGGAAAAAAATGGTACATTGTTGGATTTTAGTTCTGGTCCGGTTCCTGTTCACACTGCCTTTTTACAAACGAACCAAGAGGAGTAAACATGAAGTTATACAGACCGACAGGTAACTCACCGACCTTTGTCATCCTACATAATCAGGACCCACGTGAGAAAATCTTATTCCGGTGACTGACAGAAGTTTATGCAGCACTTTAACACTCCCAGATGACTGGTGCGAACGCATAGTCCAAACGTCTGGGCGCGCACATAATCGGCGTACTGTGGTATCGCTGTCACACACTTTTTAATGGACTGAGTCGGATACAAGCACAGCAGTTTTAACAGCTTTTGACCTACACTTCAAGGAAAATACCTGTGCTGACGTGCTTATATACATGGCCTTAAATACAGATCCTGATCAGATTTCACAATCAGCAGATGGAGTTATTAGTAGTTTAGCTTTTGAAATCATGCTAAAACCAAATATCCGCTAAAACGCTAAAATCTTGTGGTGGGTTTGTTTGCTTTCACGCCACAAACGAACCACGCCAGAGTCCGCTTGGTGTGATACTCGACCAGTAGGTTCCGCGATACACGGACCGTCAGTTGTTTAGCCTGCACCAGAGTTCGACTGACAGCTTTCACACCAGCCCAAATGAACCGTACTAACTGGAGAAAATGGACCTAGGTTAGGTGTGAAAGCACCCTTGAAATCCTCATTACATCCACTTTAATTCTGTGTTGTGTAGGGCTGACCCAAACGCTTTGAAGCTTTGACCGTTGCCATGGTATTTGACCTCCAATTCACTATTCAAATGCTTTGTTTTTTAATAATTTTTTTATATATATATATGTAACTATGTAATAATAATAATATAAAAATCCCAAAATAGCCCATGAAATAAGGAATAATCCCACAACATTATCCATTATTCATATTCAACATGAGTCATTATTAGTTATTCTCAGACGAATATCGCTGTTTGGCACTGAAACGGGGGAGATGGAGACAGACAGAGGAACATGTCATCCTGCCGCGCCGCGCTGCAATGTGAGTTTCGAATGCCGTTGAATATTTCTCACCGAAGCTTCAAAGCCCAGAAAACGGTATTCTGGACAGCCCTAGTGATATGATGAGCCTGCTCTTATCGTATAATATATGTTCTGAACTCTCTGATTTTTTTTTTTTACATTCATTAATTAATACATTTGTTTGTCTTTTTCCAACATGTTCATGTTACAGAGTTTGGCGTCCATCTGGCAGAACTCACAGTTGATCCTCAGGGAGCACTCGCAATCCGTCAGGTGAGTGTCAAAAAAAAGTAGACATTTGCGGGGGGGTTTCAGACCGTTATTGATCGTGATCTGCGTATGTGTTGTCCTGATTGTGTCCCCGTCTGTGACTAACCTGTTCCTTTCCTCATGGCTGTGTTGTTGTCGTGTGTGTTTGCAGTTAGCATCGGTCATCCTGAAGCAGTATGTGGAGACTCACTGGTGTTCCCAGTCAGAGAAATTCAGACCTCCTGAAACTACAGACCAGGTAAACCATACTTAACCACCTTTTAAATACAGTAAACACAGTTTTGCCTGCTACTCATACTTGCCAACCCTCCCGATTTTCCCGGGAGACTCACGTTTTTCATTGCCCTCTCCCGGTTTCCTCCCGGGGTCACAATTCTCCGGTATTTCTCTCGATTTGTGACAAATTTTCACACTTTTTTTTCCTTTTCGTTATCTTAGCCTGTTTCTGGAACTGAACAGTGTGTACAATCCCTACAGTTTCCACCCGGACGACAATAGAGCTACACCGACTGTCGTTTCTCGGGAGAAGAGAGCAGTCTGTGCTCACGACACAGCGCAGTTTGAGCTCATGTTTAAGCCTTGCTCGCCACATTGTGCAGCGCCCAAAGTTGGGCTTTACTCACTGCACCCAGTGAGTGAGAGAAGGAGAGGGAAATGGAGAGTACTAAGAGAAAGAAATACTCAAGCAGGAGCAAAAATAAATAAAAACAGATGATTATTAGTTTGTGCCAGAGATTAAAGTCACCAGAATGCAGGAAACAAAGTTTCTGAAACACATTTTTCTGGGGGAGGACCACCAGACCTGTGTTGGTTTTGAAATCCTCCCTTTTTTTTATGGTCTCAAGGTTGGCAAGTATGCTGCTACTGGCAGAAGATTTTTTTTTTTTCGAAAGTATTCTTCTTGCGCACAATTTTAATTTGACCTCCGAGGGCTTTTTGAGCAGATGTTGTCAAACTCCTGTCATTCCCCCCTCAAGGCCAAAGCCGCCATCAGGGAGCTGCTGCCAAGCGGTCTGCGGGAGGCGATCAGCAAAGTCCGCTCCAGCGTCGCGTACGCCGTGTCGGCCATCGCCCACTGGGACTGGCCCGAGGCCTGGCCGCAACTGTTCACCCTGCTGATGGAGATGCTGGTCAGCGGAGACGTCAATGCTGTGCACGGGGCCATGAGGGTTCTCACAGGTATGTAATACGATGCACTTAAACACGCTAAAGCTGGACGTGTACATCCTCTAAAACATGATGCATAACTCCCTTAAAAAAGGACCTAGATTTTTATAAGGAGGTTTAGAGCATTCATGAGAATATAAGTTAGAAGGGCAGAGGCAGTTTATTTAACATTAATAATGTTTTTAGCAATATCATCAGTGCCAAAAGATTAGTTTTTAAACCATTTTATACTCCATTTGAACTCTTAAATGCATGGCACCATAAGGTTTCAGTGCTTTAATATATTTATTTACGCATAAGCATTTATATTCATTACACATCAACATTCAGACTCCAGCTCAAAGTAATTTGAGTTCATTAAAACTGCATATTCCTGTATTTATTAGTGATGGTGTGCTGGATCTAATGTTATCAGATTCTGATGTGTTTATAAAATATTTAAATGGAAAAGTATAAAAGAGCAATGGTATTGGATATCAACCAAGACCTCATGTTTAGGTATCAGGAGAGAACACGTGGGATCAGTGCTTCCTCGTTATTCAATACATTGAGTTTTACAGATAACACGCGTCACTGCTGGGTGTTACTGTAGATAAGAAACACCAAACTGTCATGTCTACCATCAGATTGCTTTTGCCAACCTGTCCTATTTGTCTCGTTTGACTTTTTGCACATTTTGTTCATTCTTACTTCAATGAAAGTAAACACTTGAGGTAGAAATCCTCCCTTTGATAAACAATAACATGAGAGTAACCATGCATATTGTTATGTGTCGACCTGTTTGTCTGTTGTGTCCAGAGTTTACTCGGGAGGTGACTGATACACAGATGCCGCTGGTGGCTCCAGTCATCTTACCTGAAATGTACAAGATCTTCACCATGGCCGAGGTATGGCTGCATCTCTTCTCTCTACTGGTCAACAAAGAGGGTTAAAGTGTTCTTTTGCACACCACAATGTTTCACTGTTTTAAAACACAGTTGAATTATTCTTCAGTTATTTTTTTTTAGCTTTTTATTTTATTTTGGATCCACACATTTTGTCATCCACCAGTGGGAACTGTCCTATGTTACTGATAATATCCCTATTTGTTCCGCACTGTGTTTGTCTGATAAGAAGTTTTAAATGTTCCTAAACTGTTACAGGTTTACAGTATTCGTACCCGATCCAGAGCAGTGGAGATTTTCACCACCTGTGCCAACCTCATCTGTGCTATTGAAGAGCTTGAGAAGGTGAGACAGTCACAACAAGACGTGATGATTTTATCACATGAATGATTACATAATAGATTTAGTTTGAATTCATTATATAATAAAAAAACATTTTTATTTTTGATTAAACCTCTTTTGACATGGTAAAAGTTTAATCTTATTGAGTTGCAGTTTCAGAGATTTTTTGACCGGCCGATCAGATATATCCGATAGTCAAATTTACACGCAATCACTGCATTGTGGTTGACATCGCGCGCATAGCGGCACAGACAGTATCCGACTATTGTTACAGCCACACACACAGTGTTGCCAACTTGCTGACTTTCTCGCTAGATTTAGTGACTTTTCAGACCCTCATAGGGACATTTTTTTCTAAAAAGCGACTTATTTAGGCTATCGGGGGGGGAAAAAGCAAGAAATATAGTCATATATATTATATTGTAATTCATTCCCATGCATGCTGCTCAGAGTAATCGCGGTGATCGGCTCTTCTGCCAACAGTCACTCCCTTTCCTCTTGCTCCTGAGCAGTAGGTGTGGGGCAGGCAGGAGGACGCTGCTCGCCGCAGGAGTGGGAGTTATAATATATAATATAATACATACACCTTTTCATTCTTCTAAATAGGTTTGAATAAATAAAATACATAGTTTTGACTCTTCATAATAGGCCTACATACACAGTATAGCATTTTTTCCATTTAAGAAAAGTTTAAAAAATGTTTGTGTATGCTGTCAATTATAGTTCTTCAAAAGAAAAATAATTAGTATCGGCAGGTCAGACATTAAAAAAATCTGAATCGGCCAAGAAAATTGCAATCGTTGTATCTCTGAGATCATTTTTCTGAGGGACTGTTTGGAGATTTATTTAAATCGGTGTTTGCGAAATTGTCCTCATGTTGAGTCACATTTATATTTGTACTTTTTACAGAACGGAAGTGACATGCACGAATAACTTGTCAATACCGTGTTTATAATGTAACTGTACCTCTGTGTGTGTGTGTGTGTGTGTGTGTGTGTGTGTGTGTGTGTGTGTGTGTGTGTGTGTGTGTGTGTGTGTGTGTGTGTGTTTAGGGTGCAGCCAAAGCGTTGATCTTCCCCGTGGTGCAGCAGTTCACTGAAGCGTTTGTGCAGGCTCTGCAGATGCCTGATGGACTCTCGTCTGATAGCGGTCTCAAGATGGAAGTCCTCAAGGTCAGACCAAAGAGTCATCGAGTAGCAGCTTAGCATAACCTTCAAATGTCTCAAATATTTTTTTTTGTTTTAAGTAGTAAATTATTTTGCAGTTAGACTCACAAATTCTGGTGTTTGTCCTTTTTTTTAAGGGTGATTATCACATGCAGTACTTTGTGAGTCACATATTGAACACGATAAGAGAAGTGGTTTGTAATTATGTTTCTTTTTCCATCCTCTCTCCCAGGCAGTAACAGCGTTGGTGAAGAACTTCCCTAAACCCATGGTGTCCTCCATGCAGCAGATCTTACCCATTGTGTGGAATACACTGACTGAAAGTGCGGCTTTATATCCTTCACAATGTCAAACTGTGTATTAGCTAATCATTTCTACTGCTGTCAGTGTTATCAAAGCATTGCTCAGACCAGTGAGTGAAACAAGCTTCTATTTGAGGTGAAAAAAAACATGATATATAACAAGAGGTTTTACTTCCTTTTGGGCGCTTATGAGACTGGAGTTTGTGACCTTTTGGTTGCAGAATATCCTCTCTAAGCTACTAATCCACCTCTCTGCTTACTCGGCAAGATTAAAACACTTTCATGGTGAGAAAAAGACAGAAACTTCTGAAATCAATCTTGTGTACTTTGCTCATCCGATATTTTCAGACTGAGTGAACCGAATAATAATAATAATAATAATAATAATAATGAACAAATCCTGTGAGATGAGCACTAACAAAACATGACAACTAAAAGCTAAGGAGACTGAAAGCGTCTTTGTAGGCGAGTATTCCTTAACCATACGTTCACTTATGTGAGAACAGAAGTCAACTACACGGAGGAAGTGGATGACCCCGTAGACTCGGATGGTGAGCAGAATGCTTTCACTGCTAACATGTAACATTGGTTTGAGCGTTTGCAGCATTTGAAACACCTTTTCAATCGTCTGTTGTGTTTTTTTTATTGGCTCATTTTTTGCAGGCGAGGTTTTGGGATTCGAGAATCTGGTATTCAGCATCTTTGAGTTTGTCCACACGCTGCTGGAGAACAACAAGTTTAAGAGCACAGTGAAGAAAGCCCTGCCCGAACTCATCTACTACATCATCCTGTACATGCAGATCACCGAGGACCAGGTGAGGACGAATGACCTTAAAGGGAAAATTTGCCGCCTTTAATGTGGTAGGGATGGGTCAGGATTTTTCAAATAGTCGTTAAATTATAAAAAATCGACTAGCTTATGCGACTATTTGTCCTGTCTTAAAAAATATATATTTTCCCTTATTTTAACCATCGCAGGTAGTAACATTAATAACGGTAAAACATGTGTGGCACGTTCAGCTCCCCTCTTTTCTCTCAGCGCAGAAACAAACTAAAACTCACCAAAACCATCACGGTTTGTCTTTCCACTGGCCTCTTCCACTGTTCAAACAATATGGTCGAAATAATCTCTTAATCCGTAGCGTTAGATGGGAAAATGTGCCGACGCTACATGTCGTTTTCCCCCACTGTGTCTCTCTCCACGGAGCAGCTGGTGCGGGGGGGGATTGGAGTGGTATGCGGCCATTTTCGAAAAATAATTGACTAATTCACCTGTGATTTTCGAATAGTATTTTTGCTTGGAATGCACATCCCTATTATGTGGATGTCCAGTCAGTGCTGATGGTATGTTCTGCTACGTTTGATAAATAAACAAAATAAACTCATGCAATGTCAATGAAGGAAATATTCCTAGACCTAAACAGAAAAATATAACTGTCCACCTTCTGAATTCAAGTTTCTCTCTTAGACCGAACTAAGACAGGCTTAATTGCCTCGTTAACTCATCGTTAAATACACTTCATTCAAACTGGACAGAAACTAAATAAAACCCAACAAACACACCTTGGTTAGTCCTTACACTGTTCCACCAAACAAGTGGCCAATTTCTCTATTAACACATGAGGTTGAAATGACTGTTGGGTGCATGGATGGAAGTATGAGCTGTAAAAAATAGTGTTTGCCCTCTTGTTTTTTTTCCAGATCAAAGTGTGGACAGCAAACCCCCAGCAGTTTGTAGAGGATGAGGATGATGACACCTTCTCCTACTCTGTCAGGATCTCTGCTCAGGACCTGCTGCTGGTGAGATGAAAACAAACCTACAGTACCTCTCTTATTGTAAATTCACAACAAATCTGTGTAGAAGAATGCGATGGACAAAATGTGACATTTTAAAGCCCAAATTATAATAACACCATTACAGCTTGTGCTTTCTTCTCCTTTTTTTTAGGTGAAATCCCATCTTGTGTAACTGTATAGCTGAGAGTTTCCTTAAAATCACCTTTAGCATAAAAGGAACCTGTTTGTTTCTATCTGTCAGTCAGTGATTGTTTACATGCACAAAATATTCAGTTTTTTTGCCCTTTTTCTGAAAAAAATGCTAATGAAAATTAATATTCCTCTAATATTCCTGTTTACATGCTGCTGTGCATACTCAGATTAACTTATCCGGTGGCGGACTTGTTCGACTGTGTGAACACAGGCTCCCCCTTTTTATTCCTTCAACCACTTTCTTGAAATGGTTGCCGTTGCGATATTTGCACATATCCAAAAACCTGTTGATATCCAAGTCTTTCACAATGTTTAATGGTAGGTGTGTTCCTCCTTCCGACCAGAAATGTGGGTTTTCTTTTAGGTTTGCATCTATGCAAACTAGTTGGTTTGAGTACAACGCACAGAGCTGGCCGTAAACAGGCAAGAGGCCGTGTGTCACAAGCTGCCGTAAAAAAAACCAACTGAGACGCATATTCTGAATGTACTGTATACATGTCCAAATAATGCTCCTAATACCACAATAATATTGACATATCCCACATGTCTCCATTCTGAATAAGGACTAATTCAGAATATCCAAACAGAGTATGCTGTTTACATGACCCGTATCAAATTCAGAATAATAGTAGAATATAAATGTGCATGTAAACGTATATTAAACAAGGTCCAGTTACAGTCTGGTCTAATAATGCTCACTGTTACTTTCTACACATTGTCTCGGAGAAATATGCCTTCTTGCTCTCCTTTTTCCTCTCCTACACACACAGCCTCTGCAAGCACTCGAGGCATCTGTTGCCCTAGTAGTCCTTGAAAACGACTTACGAACAGTGATTTTTCTACGCAGTGTTGAATCGTAGAAACGCTGAGCAAGGCGGTCACATGTAAAGCAGGAGGGTCATAAATGTCCAGCATTTATAAGTTTGCAGTGGTTTCATAGCTCATCGGCTCACTTTGCAGGCCACTGAAGAGTGTGTGTGTGTGTGTGTATAATGATGGTAACCTTTGACCTCTGCTTGCAGGCCGTCGCTGCAGAGTTTCAGAATGAGAGCGCAGCAGCGCTGGCGGCGGCAGCAACCAGACACCTCCAGGAGGCAGAGCAGGCCAAAAACAGTGGCAACGAGCACTGGTGAGGGGAGGCTCTACACTAACACTTCCCTGACTCTCTTTCTGACTACATCTCATTGTCTGGTCTTAAAACTTTGCACAAATTTGAGCCACACATTCCTGCTGTAGTTTCACCTGCGCTTTTAAGTCAGAAATTGTATTTATTTTTTTAATTTTTTTTAACCAGGTGGAAGATCCATGAGGCCTGCATGTTGGCCCTCGGCTCCGTCAAAACCATCATCACAGAGAATGTGAAAAACGGTCGTATCCAGTTTGACATGCATGGTTTCCTGGCCAGCGTTATCCTCGCTGATCTCAACTTGCCAGGTGAGTCCTAAACTGACAGTTAGAAGTGATCAACTACACGGCACAAAGACCTCTAAAATCTGTCTACCACAGTGCTGCCTTTCTGGTGATCTGTCTTGGTTTTTCCTCTGTACGTGCCTCAATTCCTCATACGGAACACATTGCTACAAAACATGTATTGTTTGAATAAGAAATGAGACCATGTTAGTTTGTTTGTCTCTCTTACTCGTCTTCTCTTGTGTTGTTCTTCACCGCCGTCTCTCTTGTTTTTCTTTCTCCTTGACCAGCGGCGTCTCCGTTCCTCCTCGGCCGGGCTCTGTGGGCGGCCAGTCGCTTCACGGCAGCCATGTCTCCTGAGCTCATCCAGCAGTTCCTCCAGGCCACCGTCAGCGGCCTCCACGACAGCCAGCCGCCCTCCGTCCGCATCTCCGCGGTCAGGGCCATCTGGGGGTGAGCGAGCTGTGTTTTTAACCGTGCTGACACACAAACACAGAGTTCTTCTGTTATTTTAGTGATCTAACACAGCGGAGCACGAACGACTTTATCTAAAAATCCAGAAAACCACAGTACAGGAATCAAGACACCTGGATCTTCTCACTATTCATGCTGAAAGTTTTAAACCACTCAAAAACTATATTAGTCCATAAGCTTTCTGGCAGAGTTAGCTGACAATAAAACTGAACACATTCTGTCATAAAACCAACAATTTAAATTTTGAAATTGGACAGACTGATTATGATCCCTGGTATAGGCAAGGTTAAAGCATTATTTGTTTTCTTCCCGAGAGTTAGAGGAGAAGATGCCACTCTCATGTCTGTGTGGTCAATATGATGCTACAGACAGTTAGCTTAGCATAAAGACTGGAAGTGGGTGTAAACAGCCAGCCTGGCTCCGTCCAAAAGTTACAAAATCTGCCAAAATCTTGTTTTTCCATGTCATTTTTTTACACGCATTAAACAAACGAGATGTAACCTGTTAATTACTGAGCTTTAGAGATGCTGGGAGATGTCTTTTTCTACTACACTCTACAATGATCATCGTTGCTGATCATAGACATGTTGGGTGGCTAGTACTGTCTATTCATTGCTGCCTACTATCGTTCTCCAGGTATTGTGATCAGCTGAAGCTGTCAGAGAGCACCCATGTCCTTCAGCCGTTCCTCCCCAGCATCCTCGAGGGACTGGTCCAACTGGCCGCCCAGTTCAGCTCCGAGGTGCTCACCCTGGTCATGGAGACTCTTTGCATCGTCTGCACCGTCGACCCGGCCTTTACCACCAGCGCCGAGAACAAAATCTGCCCCCTCACCATTGCTATTTTCCTTAAATATAACAATGGTACTACTTTAGCTCCTCTAACCTCTAAGTCCTTTATCAGACTTTTTACTGTTATTACACCGTACTCTACATTACAACTTCCTTTTTATGTTTTTGTTTCTCTTTATTTATCCTTTTGTCTTTTACTAGAGGACACCATTTTTTCAGCTTGTCTCTAATACTTTGACATCAGAATCAGTTCTTTTTAGCAAAGTGTAGCAGCTTTTCAGATTTTTCCAGAGAAGACATAGACATGTTAAGTTAAGAGACACGTAGATTTGATTTGTCTCTTATCTTATGCCCTGTCTCCTCACTTCTCCCTCAGACCCCGTGGTGGCATCCCTGGCTCAGGACATCTTTAAGGAGCTGGCACAGATCGAAGGCTGCCAGGGCCCCATGCAGATGCGTCTCATCCCCACGCTGGTCAGCATCATGCAGGCTCCCCCCGACAAGATCCCCACTGGACTTTGTGCTGTAAGTAGATACAGACATATTGACGATAATCATCTGAAACCTCGCTTTGACTATATATAGA
>CAKAOH010013942.1:5585-27244 GCA_916701665.1 Sebastiscus tertius | reverse complement strand
TATTTATATATAGATATATATATATAGATATATATATTTATGAGTTTGAGCATATATATATATATATATATATATATATTTATATATATACATATATTTATATATATATATATATATAGCACCTCTGGAAGTGTTACGGGACCAAACCCAAATAATCAGTTCTGCTTTGTAATGTAATCATCAGTTGTTTCGTGAGATTCATAACAGAATCTGACCACTTTTTCCTCCCCCTCCGTCTGCACTACAGACGTCTATCGACATCCTGACCACAGTTGTCCGAAACACCAAACCCCCTCTCTCAGAGATGCTGGTGTGCCAGGCGTTCCCTGTGGTGGCACAGTGCACCTTACGCACCGACGATAACACGATAATGCAGGTAAACCCAACAACGTTTTTTGCATTTTGTCCAGACACAAGCACATTGATAACGATGTAGAATAAATTTAAAAACTATAGTATGTGGCAACACCGCTCTCCTTTCATTCTCCTTTTCCTTCTGCTCTTTCCTCCCCTCTCCAGAACGGAGGCGAGTGTCTGCGGGCGTACATCTCTGTCGCCCTCGAACAGATCGCTCAGTGGAGGGACGAACAGGGGAACAGCGGCCTCTGGTACGTCATGCAGGTGGTTAACCAGCTGCTGGACCCCCGAACCTCCGAGTTCACGGCCGCCTTCGTGGGCAGGTTGGTGTCTACTCTCATCTCTCGGGCGGGAACCCAGCTCGGGGAACAGCTGGACCAGATCCTCCGAGCGATTCTGAGCAAAATGCAGCAAGCTGAGACTCTGAGCGTCATGCAGGTAGGAGGGGCACACTTCACCAACAGGATGAACCATCAAACCTGTTCCCGATGTGTGTGTTTGATAACCTGGTCTTTCTTCTCTCTCTGTAGTCTCTGATCATGGTGTTTGCCCACCTGGTTCACTCCCAGCTGGAGCCTCTGCTGGAGTTCTTGTGCAGTCTGCCCGGCCCGACGGGGAAACCCGCGCTGGAGTTCGTCATGACGGAGTGGATGAGCAGGCAGCACCTCTTCTACGGACAGTACGAGGGTAAAGTCAGGTCAGACAACATTTTCATTCATCATTTATATTTACAACATTTTAAAATGTAAACCAATCAAACAAGTTGAACCCACAGCCAAAGGTTTGTTTATAAGCTAGTGGTGTGTCGGTTGCTCGCTAATGCTAGTGATAATAACACCGCTCGCTCTGTCAATCACATCATGCTCCTCATAGCGATCTACAAATGCTAATCTGAATCAGCAAAGCCCCTTTTCCATACATACAGTATGTGGGATGCAGGGATTTGCATCTCCATTACAACAGGGCTGCCTGGAGCGGCTGTAAAACGGTGGATAAACACATTTCATTTCCTATATTCTTCACAATAAAAGTCCCCCATCATTTTTGCTACTTGTACTGTTCGTCCCTGCAGTATAAGTAGACTTGTTTTTATTAAAGAACAGCCGCTAACAGAGCTCTGCTAATTCTGTAATAAATACATTTAATTTCCTATAAATTCTTCACAATAAAAGTCCCCCATCATTTTTTTATTGTGAAGCAGCAAAATCTGGTAATGGAAACGCAAATCGGCGTGGCCAAAAGTGCCAATGGAACAGCCCCACAACAGAAAAAGAGCCCATGTTCCACCTATAGGCAAAGAAAGTGAAAGCTGTTGCAGTTTTAGCACATGTTCCTTAACATTCATCTTTTCATCTTAATCATTAAGTAGTTGTTTTATTTGCTACAAAAATGTGTGCACACACTAAATGTGAAAGACAAAACGGCAGTTACTCGTTGTCAAAATTGCAGCTGGGATTATTTTTCTAGCCTGTAGATGGCGACATCAACATGTCTACGTCTGCTGGTACTTCCCAAAAGGTGGGGCAGGTTAAACCGCAAGCATGCTTCATGTCAGAATGATGGGGGGGGAGGCTGTCTACAGTCCATCATCTATCCAAAACTGACAATCAGTTAATCACACCCACTTGACGCAGTGATTGGCCAGCTGTGTGTGTCGGCACGGCAGGGTTTGAACTCGTCTCTCTGGTTCTCTTTTTTCATTCTTTACAAAAGTATTTCTGTCACTTTTGTTGTGTACAAATGAGTGCAACACTATGAATGAATGCCTTCTATGAGAGACCGGCTGCAAATGTGCACAGTTATGCACTGTCCCCTTTTTATCACAGGTGGTTTTTGACGTGGTTAAACAACACGTACTATACAAACTAGTTTAAGTTTAAAGTCGAAATGAAATGAAAAATGCCCTTTTAACTCTTGTAGATCACATCCCCGGTCATATTGTGCACCTATTTAAAAGTATATACAAAAAAATTACTTTGTATTTTTATATTAAAATCAAATATTTTTTTCTTCCTGTAAAACAAAATACAACGTGTGCTTTTGTAAGCTAGTACCAACCAATTTAAACCAATAATATCTTGACATCATCCATCCATCAATCATCTGCAACTTTGAGTGACGAGGGAGGTGTGTGTGGAGCCACAGTGGTGCAGCTCTGTATGGCGCCAGATTTTAAGCCCGCCCACTTCTTAGCGGTCCAATCAAATGCTAAGGATTTGATTTAGATCCCTCTTGTAACCGTACACCGTTCAAATATTCCGTTTCACTGGGACTTTGATCGTCCGGCATTAATTAATAATAACAGTTCCTGCTTCCTGTACAGCTCTACCTATTTCTGTATTTTTTCCACCCTTGCCACATATCTCAAACTGTTGTCGTCTTTTTGTTGTTTTTCTTCCTGCAGCACGGTAGCTCTCTGTAAGCTGCTGCAGCAAGGTCTCAACTCTGACGACAAACGTCTCCAGGACATCGTGGTGAAGGGAGAAGAGATCTACGGCCCCGAAGACGGTATCCGCACACGCTCCAAATCTGCCAAGAGTAAGGCGTCAAATGATCTAAAGATGGTTGAATCTGTACATCACATTACGTCCACACAGCGATATTAGGTGCTCTGTGTCTTCGTGCTCTTCACTGTTTGTTTATCTCTCCTCCACAGATCCAGAGAGGTGGACCAACATTCCTTTGCTAGTGAAAATTTTTAAATTGATCATCAATGAGCTGTCGACTGTAGTGGAAGCAAATGCCAGCAGGGCGAACGCCGCCGACTGGAGTCAAGGTGATAATACAAATAACACAAAATGCAAAATGCTGACACCGATTACATTACGTACCCACCGTCGTTTTGCTTTTTATACAGAAATAAAACCCATTTAGTTCATTTTGGCGTATCAGCGGCATGTTATCAATAGATGGTCGGACGACGGACGCTACAAACTGAAAGTGAATGTGTCTGCGTAGCAGTAGTCAGATTTCACACACACGGAATGAGAGAGAGTTGACAGACAAGACGATGGCGGAGATTTTGTGTCGAAGCGAAAAGCAAAAGCGCCTACTTGGCAATATTTCAGATTTAAACCCAATGCTATAAGGGAACCATAACGTTAATGAGGTAATCGCCACGAGGAGGCGGCAAAAGCTGGACCGGAGAGGCCAGACACACAGCCACCCGACGTTAAAGATCAAAGTAAGCGCCCTACACATATTGACCGTCATCTTTTCTTGTAAAATGTCCCGGTATAATCGGTAACACCAGTGTTGTCACAAGTTTATTAACCGGTGGGAAATTGTCCTCACCGTCACATCCCTACGCTGGACTTGCTGAAAGATTGCACAGTTGTATTTGTTGCCTGTAAACTAAAGAATAGGACAGCAGACATTTTCAATCACGAGCTGTTGTTTTGTCTCAGAATCCAGCGGTATGTGGGAGGAAGAGGAAGGCGTGGGGGATGACGATGAGGAGGAGGATGAAGGCGTTGCAGGGCAGCTGCTTTCTGATCTCATCGCCTCCAACAAATACGGTACTAGCATCTCCCCAGTGCCTCAGCTATTTCTGCATCTTGTCTTCAGTTTCCACTTCTGGCTGATACTGTTAGCGTAGAACTTTGTTTTGAGGTCGCTAAGTTTCCTTCTGTGTTCTTATCTTACAGATGATGATTATTACGAGGATGATGAGGAGGATGATCCAGATGCCTTGAAAGACCCCATATATCAGATTGATCTGCAGGTACACTAACGCTCAACTTCTAGTTCCTCATGTCTCATTTCAAATGCTGCCAGCCTGGTCAGATTAGACTTTAAGGATGAAGAACGCCATTTGTACAACTACTGTTCAATAATTGTTACTTAATTGTGTGGTGTTATTTTCCAGAACACTGTTGTCTGATTATAACTGACCCGCACTGTATCACCTGTCCTCTCTCTCAGGCTTACCTGACAGACTTCCTGACACAGTTCGCCCAGCAGCCATGTTACAGCATGTTCTCAGGTCACCTCAACACCGCCGAGAGAACAACCCTGCAGTCTATAGGCCTCTAGCCCCGCCGTCTGCCGCTCCGACACATCTTCCTCCATCTAAACTCTCTCCTAAACGTCCCGTCAACTTAATGCGCTCATGATGAGTTTACAACCGAGCAAAGAAAAGGGAGGACTGGGGACGCTGGGCCTGGCAAGAGGAAAGACATGGGGTAAAAAGAGATGGACATGCACTTACCCATACCTCCCCTGTTTCTACGTACTCGTGATCAGATGAAGGTCTTTGCGGATGTTACAGCAAGGAGGATGAAGAGGTGAGAGGCCTGCCCAGGTCTGTTCCTGAAGAAGGTCAGAGGACTCACCATTTTAGAGTAATTTCAGACTGGACGAGAGGATTGAATAAGAAGGTCGAGGCTGCGCAGTAGGACAGGTGAACCATGAAATATAAACAGACTATTTTACCATGTCCTATTTGTAACTTTAGCCCGTTATTTTTGTTTCTGTATAAACAGAGTAAAAAATGCAACATGGAAAAACACTTCCGAGAGACTTTACATTGATAAAAGGAAAGTCAAATATAACAACCATCCTGATCTTTGAGGGAGGGAGAGAAACATTGGCGGCCTTATACTCCAGAAAAAAAGCATTGACTGTGTCCGGCAGGAAATGAAAAGCTCTTCGACCAGCTGTCATGTCTCTGGGTTCGGTTCGGTGGGTATTTGGGAAATTCACACTGTTGCCATTGTGATTCACAGCCTTGTCATTTCCTTGTGCACCCATTGAAATTTGGGATGGAAAAGAATTTCTTAAATAAAAGTCCCAAAAGGACGACGTTTCCAGATTGATTTCCGGATTCCTCTCTTGTCTCCCCGAGCTGTGAATATGAAACACGCAGGTTCTTTTAATCAGTTTTTTTTTTTTTGTATTACTGTTTTTACAACAAATGACAGTAATAACATGACAAATAATAAATAAAAATATATAAATAAATATGAATTGTTGTAAAATAACTTTGTACACTTTATTCACATTTTTAATGATATCTGATGTTTAACACCGAAAAACTTAGGACATGATCAGTCTTCATGCTGTCTCAGCATGGCATCTTTACGTGCTGCATACATTTTCTTTTTTTACCTATTTAGGGAAAATGAAAACTGAGCATTTGAGGTGTTATTAGCATTTAGAAGCAATATATAAACATTAAATAAATGGTTTGTAACACTTTAATGTAGATGTAAGCGGATAAAAAAGGACATCTATTAGTGTTTATTGTACAGTATTTGTTGCCAATTCCAACTTCTATGAAGACATTTTATGTTATTGTGGGAATGCTGATTCAGCATTTAATGTTAATGTTATCTGTAACACTAGGGGTGTAAGAAAATATTGAAATTATCGAATATCGCAATATGTCTTGTGATACTGTATTGATTATCAAAAATGCAGTATTGATTTTTAATTAATAACAGTTTACATGCAAAGATTGACTAAGTCAATGCTTTATTTCATTTGTAAGGAGATGAACCCTCTCAGTGTATGTGCCATCTCAAAGTAATGCTGTGATGTTTGATGTTACAAAGACTGTGATGAAGGCAAATGCAGATCTATCTGTTCAGATTGCATGAAAAAGTAGACTTTTTAAACTCTGATTGTATGCATATGGTGGTGTTCTTTTTACAATGACAGTTTTCCTAAAATTAGGTTTAAAAAATTGCAATATATCGCAATATATTGAACCGTAACCCCTGTATCGTGATATGTATCATATCCTCAGATTCTTGCCAATACACAGCGCTAAGTAACATCTGTGCTTTTCCTGCTATGATGAGTCAAAATGCCGTTAAAAATGACCTATGATAAAGGTGTCGCTTACGTATTAGGGCCACATTGAAGAAAAAAATATAAATCTGAGATTTTGAGAATAAAGTCATAATATTACAAGAATAAAGTCAGAAGTTTATGAGAAAAAAAAGTCTTAATATTATGAGAATAAAGTCACAATATTATAAAGTAGTAATTTTCTGTGTTATTTTAGAGGGGAAATAGAGCAGTGTGCCGTCTGTGAAAATGAGGAGCTTGGAGCATCTTGTGAAGTTATACTTTAGTTTAGGTTTCACAAATAACTAAATACTTAATCTTTTGGCACATCGGCACCACATTGTCATCAGTATCAAGACCTTGAAAAGATTGTGCAAAAAACTGCGTTTATTCCAAAGAAAGAACCAGACTGACCTGATGGGGGAATTGCCTCTTGTGGAGGAGGAAATTACTTTTTTTCTCGTAAAGTTATGACTTTATTTTCCTAATATTGCAACTTGTTTTTATTCTAGAAATCTCAGATTTTTTCCCCCCTCAATGACCTCCTGAGTTTTTCATTTTTAGATGCAGGGAGGAACTTTAATATACAGCATGCTACAGATTTTCCACATGGGGGAGCTGTTAGCTGCCTGCTTCTCTTTGAATGCATCATTAATCCTCAATACAGAGATGGACTGACTCAAAAAAGCCTCAGAAATAGCCTTAAAGCTGATTGGAAGTGTGTTTGTGCATTTATATTTAACAGTCAAACCTGTAAAAGTCAGGCATATGAAGCCTAACAATATTTTTATTTTTTTTACCTTAAACAATTTTTTTTTTTTTTTTTTTTAAACGTATTCTTTTCTTTATGATGTTACCACCACAGGAAGTGCCTTTACACTTTCTCCTCCCTGTTGTTCTTCATCAGCCTGCATCATGTTCACATCCAGACTCTTCTGTCTCCATCAGGGAGGGGAGCGCTCTGACCTCTCGAGGTGCATTCACTGCTGCTCGTAAACATGAGTGACTCTCTAACATACAGGCCAGCTAAACTAATAACCACCTCAGTTTTCATTAAAATAAACATTTCAACATCACACCTAGGCCTATTTCTTAATACTATTAGATGTAGTTTGAGAGCCCCCCTGAAGTCCCAAAATATAAATAAATCCTTTATAAATTGTTGTAATAGTTTCTTGTTTTAAACATTTTTACAGATCTTGTTATGTTTCCTGCACCTTGGTAGAGTTCAGCGGTAGAAGAATTATGTAGATCATTTACTTAAGTCAAAATAATACTACAACAATACTTTGGTACAAGTAAAAGTCCAGTCCAGCCTTCAAAATCTTACTAAAGTGAAAGTACAAAAATGGTCAAATGTACTTAAAATATTAAAAGTGCTATACTTTATATATGATGTAGAATGACCCCTTCCATAGTGTTGTATACTGTGTATTGTCACTGATGCATTGCATGTGAGCAGCTTTTTTTATGTAGTTGGTCGAGTCGATTTAAAATAATGTATTCAAAGTCAAAGTATTAAAACAAAACATCAAGGATTTAAAAATACTGGGATAAAGTTACAGTCCAGACTTGTTGGAGGCAGAGGGGAGAGAGTTCATCATCCTGATGTATAAAGCTGTTACCCAGGCTGGTGGAGCAGGCTCTGGTATCTCTTCCCAGATGGCAGGAGACTGAAGAGACTGTTATAATGTTTAGTCTGCAAAAACCTCCAAATTTATAAAGACGTGTCTGACTGTAACTAAATCCTTTGCAGTGCAGTCTGAATATTTCAACCTGTCTCTAAAATATTTAACATGTTCTAGAAATGAGTGTCTGCATCTTTAAACAAATCAAAGCACTATTTTAATATTTCTGCATACTGGGATCCCTAAGGTCTTAGGATTACATAAATTGGGTATCACGGTAAAGTTGAGACTCTTGTGGAACCAATGAACCCAATTTGCCCCATTTCATTATAGTGAGACCATTTTTTTTAAACTTGACATCAATGTATAAGATGACCTGTGGTGACCTCTAGGATAATCACAGCCTCATGAAACTTTATAGCCACAAACTACAGACCTAGAGCATTCAGAGGGTGGATGGCTTTCCTATGTAGATTGAAAATAAGATGGTTTCTGAGCAGTTTCCAGAACAGAAGTGCTCGCCATCCAATCGCCGAAAAATACAATTCTTGCAAAAGTTTTTGATACCAAATCACAGCATGGCTTTTTATATGGTGTTCCTCAAGGCCTCTGTGTCTTAATGTGATATTTTGGAGGGATTATTGAGATTTTTTGTATCAATTCTCGAATGGTAAAATAAAAAAAGGTTAAATTTAGCACCAAATCTATGTAACAAATGGTATCAATCCAAAAAAAAAATTGCTGCAACAACTTATGAAACATAATAGAGCATGGGAATGACCATCATTTACTTCTATCATAATGTTCTAAGCCCTGATACAGTTCCACAATTTATTTTAATTAATAATTATTTTGTATTTCTTATTAATAACTATAGAACAACTTGACACACAGTACTGAGCTGCATCTCAAATTAATCCTCAGGTTCCCAGCTTTCAGATGACGTACACCACTTCTAAGTGACATCTACTGTTGACCTTCTATTCAAGATCCAAGATTCAAGCCCTTTATTGTCATTGTGTAGTACAACAAAATTAGATTGTGACAATCCCATAGGTGCTAAAAAAGATAATACAATAAAAAAAGAGATAGTGCAATATAAATATAAAAGATAATACAATCTAAAAATACAATATGTATATTGATGAGATGACAGTTTTGCCAGATTATTGCACAAAGTATCCGTCAGATAATTCTATAATTATTGCACAGCATCATATAATTATTGCACATAGCGATCAGCATGTTATTGCACATGTCCCTAACAGCAGATTTACAGTATTTACATTGCAAAAGTGACATTAAAGTGACCAACGTGTTATTGCACATTTATCTCCCCCTAACGACACCTTGTGAGTATTTTTAGACCATTGTTCTGAGTCTGAGTAGGCCTACTTCTTCTTCCACCACTGCTTTACCACAAATGTACTGTAGCCTTTGATCTCCAAGCATAATTGGCTTTTCTTGACAGACAGATTGTTTGTCTCCGAGGTTTCGGGCGGTCCGTGAAGGCCTCCTCCTCCTCATCCCTGTGAACCGCGTCACAGAGATGTGTCACTGACGGATGAATAACGGCTCGTCTCCTCTCTACTGTTACCGAGACAGATAACAATGTCTGTGAACCTCCGTTAATCCGGTTCTCTCCTTCATTCACTGCTCTCATTTAACACATCGTGTATCTTGGTCTATAACTGAGGAGGAGATGAGGATGCTGCTGCTTCCAGCGGGCAACATGTCCCTCATCACGGTGTCTCTGTCTCTGTCTCTGATGACCGTCGTCCTCTGCTCGTCTCCCGGTAAGATTACACTGATCTACATACAGATACAGGCCTCCACCAGCTAGCTACCGGGTTAATCCGTTATCTGTCAGCCGGTACAGGCACCGGCCCGCAGCATCCCGGCGGTCACCGTGATGCCAGGCTGCTCTCTGTCCGGTTAATGGGACTAACTGGTAACGGTTAACCTCCATGTTGATGTGCAGGCCTTCATCACTGGTAACGGTTCTAACCCGGTTACCATGTTAACTGTTACCATGATGATGCTAGCAGCCTGTTCAGTCCTCTCTGTCAACATGTCAACATATCAACATGTCAACAGTCTCACTGGTTCTCTCTGTTTGTTTGTTTGTTTGTTTGTTTGTTTGTTTACTGACAAGATCATTTATTTAAATTGCAATAAATAGGTAAAGTTAGCTAGCTAGCTAATTATTGTTAACACCTTGTTGTTGATTTTTAAGAATTAAATAATTACAAAAATATGTTAAACTCAGTTTATATATAATTCAAGCCTTATATCAATTTATTTATTCATTTAAATTGCAAAAAGAGAAGTAAAGTTAGCTAGCTAGCTAATATTGTTACCACCTTGTTTTTTTTTTATATAAAAGAATTACAAAAATATCTTAAACTTAGTTTATATACAATTCAGGCCTTATATCAATCTATCAAAGTGTAATTTGTATAGCACTTTTATAGGTTATTTCAATTCATTTATATTATGTGTCTGACAGGCTGGCAATAAGAAAGCAGTTAAACAATTGGAGATTAATGCAACAAAAAAAAAGAGAATGAATAATATTATTTATATTGTTTATTTTTTAACACTGTTTTTATTATGCTTTTAACAACTTGCAGTATAATTCAAGCCTTATATCAATCTATCAAAGTATATTTTATATAGGTTATTTCAATTCAAAGTCATTTATATTGTGTGTGTGACAGGCTGGCAATAAGTAAACAATTGGAGATTAATGCAAAAAAAAAAGAGAATGAATAATATTATTTATATTATTAATTTTTTTAACACTGTTTTTATTATGCTTTTAACAACTTGCAATATATAATTCAAGCCTTATATCAATCCATCAAAGTGTATTTCTATTGCACTTTTATATAGGTTATTTCAATTTAAACGTCATTTATATTATGTGTCTGACAAGCTGGCAATAACAGTTAAACAAGCAGAGCTTAATGTGAAAAAAGAGAGAATTATTTATATCATTTATTTTTGAACACTGTTTTTATTATGCTTTTAACTTGAAAAACACAACTCTCCACTTTTTTTTATTTATATTTAAGCACCAAGTTTTTTTCTCAGAAAAATTACAGCTAGGCAATATGTATAACACAATATTTCAATAATATCACACAAATAGTTCTTGTTATTTTGTTTTTATTGAACTGTTATTCAACAAGTTAAGAGTCAAGCAGTAGTTTAAAACAGTAATGTAAACAACCAGACAATACTAATACTACGCAATGATAGATTTTGTGATATTAAGGCTTATATCAAATGGCAGAATAAGTATTCTCGATGCTAACTCTCAAAGGTCATTATCCAAAATTAGTCTCTCAGGAGCCAAGTCTACACAGATCTTGGCTCAACAATTAACTGCAGACATCCTCTAATAGATCACTTTAATACTCTCAGAGAAATCCAACAAGGAAGAGCAGCTCTCTGAGGATAAATATGTTCTAATTTACAGTATTCAGTCAGATTGTAAGATACATTATGTATCAGTGTTCCTCCAGACGTAAGAAGACTCCTGCAAAATGTTGGTGTGACTTTTAGCAGCCTGCTCTGCTCACATGTGGCTGTTGTGACCAGGCTGTAATTTAGTGCGCCTTTAAATTCTATGTTATGGGAAAACATAATCACACCAGCTCCTTCCAACTCAATTTAGGACTCACTATGTATTTATTCTTATGAAAGACAGCAGGCCGAATGTTTCTCAGTCAGTCAGTATGTGAACTTTAGTCTCCCAAGAGACTTGCAGAACTACAACATCACAGATCTGAGTTTGGTTTCATTTCTAGCTTTTGAAGAAAGTTGATCATGTGTACAAGTGTTGATTAAATTGTCCTCTACAGTGACAAATTAATCTGAAACTTTTTTGATAATGGATTTGATCATTTAGGTCATTTTTCAAGCAAAAATACCAAACATTGGTGGGTTCAGGTTCTTAAATGTGAGAATTTTGCTACTTTGCTTTGTCTCACATCATAATTTATTTAATATTTTGGACTGGACTGACAGCAAAAAAGGTTTTTGGGCTATAGGAGATTATGAAGGGCATTTATTTACCGTTTCTGATGCTTTTTATAGACTAGGCGATTAGTTGGTTGATAGAAAAATAAATAAATAAATAATGCATTATGACTGTGTTTGGCCTGGAATAAGGAGGCTGTAAAGAGAGAAGAGCCAGTACATGTTCAAAACAAATGTTTATTTTCTCCTGAAGGCAGAACAAAGCAGTATCTGTCAGTGAGTGTAAGAATTTTCTCACTTTGAAAATGTGCGATAAAACAGAAACAACAGCAAGTCGATATAACTGAGGTATCGTAAGGATGGCCTGCTGCTTCCTTCTTTCTTTTTGATCATCCTCCCCGTCGTGTCATCCCGCCTCTCACACTTTTGTATTATATGTATTTTAATTTGCAGTCGGTGCGAACGAGGACTGTCTGTGGTACGTGGATAAAAATGGCACCTGGCACAACGGCTTCGACTGCCCTCTCATCACGTTCTGCTGTGGGAACTGCCACCGGCGCTACTGTTGCCTGGACGCCTTCAAGATGATCACAGAGAGGGAGCAGAAACGCTGCATGCTCTACCAGTTCAGGTGGGGGCAGCAACAGAAGCAGCAGCAGCAGGGTTTTAATTTAATGACTTATTTATTCATTTACTGGACACCAAGAGTCAGTGGTTGTGTTTTACAATTCAAGGCTATCGCTGCAGGATCACATATCCAGACAGATACTTTAACATCCTGCTAGAGGACATTTGTGGCCACAGTCTGCACAATCAGAAGCATCCTCAAATATCTATGAACATAAATCCATCCATACAAATTATACATTATACTTTATATACATTATACTTTCTCAAATAGAATTTAAATTGAGCATAAATGCTATAATTTCTTAATAAAATACTTTCACTCTCTTCAAGTTTATACATTTACTGAGCTAAGAGATCACTGATTTCGACACCAATGGACTCAGGATTTTATATTATTGTATCCATAAAACATTCACGACGACGTTGGACGCGGCAATATTTTTCACGTTCTATACTCATTTTTTGAATTTCCAGCATAGAGGCTTTTCAGCTAAAACTCTGGGGGTTAGTTACTCTTTAATGACCCTGCTTTGGTCCCCACAGTGTAAATGATGTTCTCATTAGTCTTGATAATGCTGGTATAAGCATGCTTGTACCTGAGAGAGAATGCAACATGGCACTCTCCCTCCACGGCGCTGGAAACCATCCATCACTATCCAGTAGCGAGCAGACAACCTGCAGCTTATTAAGCCCAGCGGGAGATCAGATCAGTGGGCGGCGGAGGCTGAGCTGAAATGGAGGGCTTTGTTGCTTCACTGAGACTGTGAGATGATGGAATCTGGGAGTCTGTCTGAGAGACAGAGAGATGTAGGGTGTACAGTATGCCATTAACTCGCCTGTTTCAGGGTCAGTCCGTGGTAAACACCGTGTCTGAATCAAACGCGCCATCAGAGCCGTCTCTGCTTTAAACCTCTCTAAAGCGAGACATTCTGTAATTAGCGAGATTGAGGCGGGAGGCTAGATGATCAAAGTAAGGAAAGACATGCTTTGTAACTCGAGTCCTCCTCTGTCTCTCTCTTCTCAGCCCCACCACTTTAGCCGGCATCGCCTCCTCCATCCTCCTGTTTGTGGCGATCATCGCGACCATGGTCTGCTGCTTCATGTGCTCCTGCTGTTACCTCTACCAGAGAAGGCAGCAGAGGGGCAGGACACCTTACGATGGTGAGACCTCTGCTCTTAATGTCCATTCTTGTGCAGACAACCATGAGGGTTATAGTTTGCTTCACAGCAGTCTGTGCTTTTTGGCCCACAGCCCAGCAGATCCCCATGGCCAGCTATCCAGTGGAGCCCATGTACGACGCTTACGGAAAACCACTGGGACCCTCTGAGTATGCACATGCGGGTTATCCAATGGCGCCCCAGTACCCTGGCATGCCTCCACATTACCCGATGATGCAGCCTGGACATTATCCACCACACCTGATGGATCCTGCATACAGCCAGGGTAAGAGTAGCTTTAGATACTAGCAAAAAAAAACTATTTTTTGCACATAAATCAATGCAAACAAACAATGTGCCAGTATACTATATGTAACACAAACTGTGTTACCTACTTTTGGGAAAGTGAAGTGTCTCTATTCGTGTAATATCACCCACTGAATATGACACAACCCCCTGCTGGAGCCAAGATACACAGAGAGAAAGACAAATAGTGCTTCTTGTGTTTATTGCCCTGCAGCAGCAGAGAATGGTGGATGGAGATGTTGTTTGTTTAAGGGCCTTTGAACAAGATATTTTAACAACCACTGAACAGATTGCCATAAAATCTATTGAGGATATTCGATTGTCCACAGGGCGTTTGGGTGACCCTCTGATCTTCCCCATAGCACCTAACATCAGGTCAATTTTCACAAGAAATAAAAAAAACTAATAGGCAATTTGCCATGAAATTTACTAATAACATTCAGAGGTGAAGGCTCTCAATGTTGGACTCGGCCCTCTAGCACCACCAACACTTGAAAAGGTCAACTTTGATGCAAGATATCTCGTGATTTAAAAGGCATTTTGCCATGAAATTTTGTGGAATTTTCACATTTCATGCTGCCAAGGGCATAAAGCCTTTTAATTCTAATGATTCTTCTGACGACAGTAGGGATGGCAATGGTAATCACGACTTTAGTCCATATCTCAACAACTATTTGTGAAACGAATTTGAGGATGAATCCTACGACAGCATATTAGGGACATTGTAGATAAAAAAAAATAAAAAATTATGGAGCGGGGAGGGGGGTGATATTCCCAGAAAAAAAACTCAGAGATTAAAGTCATAAATTTATGAGAAAAAAACTTGGATATTCTCTGAGATTATAAAATCCTAAATTGGCGAGAAAAAACTCAGAAATTTGCGAGATTATAAAGTCGTAAATTTACAAGAAAAAATCTCTGAAAATGGTGGAATACAAAACTGTGGTAATGAAAAATAGTGGGGTGTTTTCGTTAAGAACCACATCGCTTCCCTTTGCAAGGTTGGATCAACCTTATCAACACTCATTCCACCTTTAAACACTGCGGTAACGTGAGCCGCAAAATATATTATTACATAAGGGATAATGTACAACGAGCCGTTGAAGGGGTTTCTTTCACAACAATGACCCACTAGCTGTACATTAACCCGCTTATTACACAGCTACTTACTTAAGAAATCAATAACTTGACACAAAAACGTCCACAAGAGTCCGACATCAGAACTGCGCCCATAACAACGGTCTGCTATAAAGAAATAACAGACCGTAGAACGCCGTGATTGACCAATCAGAATTGAGTATTCAACACAGCTATGTAATAATATCATGTATAGTCCTACATTATATATTATAGCGGACTCTCAGGACATCCATCCATTCTCATCTGTTTATCCAGGGCCGGTTAGTAGAGGCAGCAGGCTAAGCACGGTATACCAGACGTCCCTCTCCCTAGCAAACTCTAAGGACATAATTCACCATAATCTGTGGTTCAATACAAGCACTTATGTTATGTGCCTTTTCTGTGTTGTTTTCCTTTCACACTGACACAGTGACTAACACACAGTGTTAAAAACGTCAGCGTGTAACTATGGTAACGCAGTGTGTTCGGAATAACAACCTCTCAACTGTTGGTTTTTAGTGTTAACTATGCTGAAATAAAAGACGCGCCTTCATGAGGTCAAAGATAGAAGTTATTTGTCTCTACTTTCCTGTAACTTCTATAATATTAGTACTTATGTTCATAGAAGAACACATTAAGAAAACTTAAATGTATCGTTCAGGACCTTCACCTTACTCAGTTGTTTCTCGTAAATGTATGACTTTATAATCTCGTAAATTTCTCAGCTTTTCTCATAAATTTATGACTTTAATTCTGAGTCAGAGTCCTTTTCTGAATATTACCCCCCTCCCCAGCTCCATAATATTTATATTTTTACCTACAATGGCCCTAATACGCCATCGTATGAATCCATACTGAATTTGATGATTCTTTTTGTAAACGATTCTTAACATATCGTCGTCATAGTATATAAGTTCTGACTTTATTTTATGTTTTTATCTCCTTTTTTTCAGCCCCTCCACCTTACTCTCCACCTCAGTATCCTGGTCATTGATGGGCTCGTCTACACACACACGCACACACACACACACACACACATACACACATACACACATACACACGGTGGGAAAACAACAGCGACTGAGAGAAAGGACTGTCTCAAAAGGAGAAGGCAGCAACACTCTCTTTCACACTCAAACACACTCAAATAAACGCTACAGTTCGACTAGCAGGAGGCACTTTAAGGTTTTTTTTCTGTTCATTTACAATGTTGTCCTACTTTTCTGGAGTATTTACGTAAGTCAAATTCTATTCCACAACCTGACGCCTGGTTGCTCCTGGCAGGTTTTCGCAGAGGCCGTCACACCATGATCCCTAAAGTGAGGAAGTATCCGGCTCTGCGCTGCCACTCTGTGCTCTGAAACACTCTCACCACAATGACAGGGTGTCACCTAAAGACAGGGCTCATTACCTTACAGAGGAGGAGTCAGAAAAAAAATATAATTCACTTCCTTTTCATTTATTAAAGGGAAAAATGTTTGTTAAATTGGATTAAATTGATTACTGCCTAAGGCTACATTCCAGGTCACACACTCTCCACACTCTCCGAATATGATTACATGATGTCTTTATTTCTGTATTTGATGTTTTTTTTTGTAATGTGGTAGAGGCTAAAGTGAAAAACAAACCGCATGTTTGATTATAAAGGCGACGAAGGCAGTGGGATGCTGTCTTTCAGATGGCCTAAAGTATTTTATGGTACTCCTAATTCTGTGTAAGAAGCCTTTTAGTCACCCGTTAGTTTCAACTTTGTCTCTCTCTCTTCTTTTTTTTGTATCTGACTCGACTAATTTACTTCATGGTAGTATATTAGCTGCACCGTTCTAATGTAACATCTCAGCATGCTACCCCAGTCAAAGTTCTCTGTCCTCTCACTCTTCTTTTTCTGGTTTTTAAATGAATTAGAAATTAGATTAATACCATAATGCCAGGTAGGATGTTTTTTCCAGTGAAAGTCATGTTAAATGTTTATATTCTTGTAACATATCAGGTCAGGGGAGTTGCAGGTCATGCTGCTCGGTTTTAAACAAAATGTCCCGCCTTACAATAATTAACCATGAAGGAGGAAAAAAAAAAGAGATTAACTATTTAAATACATATTTTGTAAATCTGTTCTTCAGCTGAATATTTTATGATATTGTAACAAGTTATTTTAAACATAATGTATTGTTATTGTAACATAAGATATGACGTTTTGGCATCTTTCCATTTGGTATTTATTATTACTATTATTGAGGTTACCTTTTACTGTGAATGGGTTCTCACCTTGTGGACTAGCTACAACGCCAAAAATCACTACTGTTGGAAAAGTAGATTTTTCTCTCTAAAGTCGTACTTTGACGTTTTGGGGAAATATATTTGCTTTGTTGCTGAGCGTTACTGAGAAGTATGAGGGGTGGAAGTAACAAAAATGGAGGTGATGGAAATGCATATGAATTGAAAAATGGAGCCATAAAAATGAATGTGAAATGGAAAATGGAGTGATAATGCTCATGGATGTTTAAAGAGAAGGGGTTCTTTTTTTTGATGGGGCGGAAGTAACAAAAATTACGTGCTGTACATGAGAAATGTCACTTGGGTGTTGTGAATGATGAATTGTTGACCGTTGATTATCAGAGCAACACTGTTTCAATCAAGTTTATCAAATCAATTGACAATTTATCACTCTATTTTTCAATTCACATACATTTTCATCACTTCCATTGTTAATTCATATGCATTTTTCATCACTACTTCCCTTTTCTTAAACTATTTTTGTTACTTCCACCTTTGAGGCCACTTTCCTTAAATGATAAATAGCAATGTAGTCTTGTGAATGATGAATGTAAGATGGTGAAAATGGTGAAACAAGGCTTAGTTTTCACCATATCACGACTGTTTTAGTCAAATCAGCTTTCAATTAATCTAATCACTTGATAATGTATCACTCCATTTTTCAATTCACATGCATTTTCATCACCTCACCATTTTTATCAATTCAGAGAAGATCAATACCAATCTTGGATGTGTGAGTGATATCAATCTTCTCATCTGGTGTTGCTCAACAAGAAAGCAGATATTTCCCAAAAATGTCAAACTATTCCTTTAAATGCACACGTACAGATTTGAGCTCCAGTGAGGTCAGGGCCTGTAACCTGTCATGATTCTGTAATCGGATCTAGTTTTGGATCAGCCCTGTGCCCTTTTGTAAAATGTACGAACTGTAAAACATGACCAGCATGTGTTGCACAGTTAGCTGTCTGACTATTAATAGGTGATGATTATCTTTATTCGGGTGTAATGTATCTGGACATTAAAAACACCGTTATCATGCTGATTGATCAGACAAGTCTGAGCTTTTCCTCGAGACTTACCGCTGTATCTTGAACTATTACTGCTAGTTTACAGCGTCAATTCGTTCCTCCGATGGCGACGTCCATTTGTACAGATTTGTTGAGCCTTTGTAAAGCACAAAGAGAACACTGGACTTTTCTTTGTAGGATGCTTTCATATGTAGTTTGACATAACATTTGCTCAATGATGTTTCTGTTAATTTGTGCTTCTAAACCAACTCCATGAGTGTGTTTACTGGAACTGACGGCAAAATAAGCTCGTCTAGATGTACGGCGTTTCATCTGTCGTCATATGGATGGTATGATATTGTAATATAAAGTGAGTGAAAAAGGTTTTTATTTCTATTAACATAAAGTTTTAACTTTGGAATGTAAAAATACAACCGTCTGCTGTGTCTTTTTGTCATCAAAAAATCTAATTATAAAACATTTTAAAGGGTTGTAAGTATGTGTTGACCATTTAGTATGTGTTTACCATTTTGACCACTAGATGTCCATATTAACCTCCAAACAATGTTAAATATGTTCACATGGTTGGTAGAATTGATTCATTTCATTATCAAAACTAACATCGAATCCAAAGGAACTGTGTGCCGCTAAATATACTGATTGTAATTAACACATTATTATTTGTCATTTGCATATTTGTACTCAAGCTATACAAGATTGTATTGTATCGTTTGCGTTACAACTGCAACAAATGTACATTTTACATTTTTATATATTGAGAAATTCCACAACTCACCTACACACCAGGCCAATATACATTTAGCATTTTAATACTTACATATGTTTATATATTTTTTAATCTTTGAATTTATATCTGTTATATTTTCTTTTCTAATTCTGATTTTTACCCATATTTAATTTAATTTTATTTAATTTATTTATTTTGTTTTTAATATTTGTATTATTATTTATAATTTTGTTTTGAATTTTGATTTATTTATTTATTTTAGTCCCTTTCACAGAATATTATTCTCAAATCATCTTCACTTTCTGTCATTTTAAACAACTTTTGTGAAACTTTCTGGTAGTAATTTGTTTTTAATCTAATACATTTGTGATTGGTGTGGCTTTAAAATCTACCACTTATCAGAATTTTAGTGCCATTAATGTAATAAACAGCCAGATATTATCCTTTATTGTGCACCAGCCTTTTAGCACAGCCTCAAGAGTATGATACCTAACACATAATTCATTTCCCCCTAAATCACTGGCCTGCTGGTGTTATATTAATCTCCTGTGAAAACAAAACTATATTTGTAACTTGTACTCATTCTGCCAACATGTTGGGAATGTGTTGATTCAAGACACTAGAAAAAACAGAAACACTGATGTTCTCACTGTGGCATGAAATCGAATGTGAAACTCTAAACGCTTACAATCAGATTCATTACAAAACAAAAAATTAGGACCTGGTCTCAATATAAACATGAATTGTGTAATGGGAAGTCTGTGTAACTCTGCTCTGGCATCTCTGTAAACTCCAGCCCTTCCCATTACCTTTAAAGGAGTGTGTACTCTGAACTAAATATGGACATGCACTTTCACAGGATTTTGAAGAATGTCCCAGCCTCTCGGTCCACATTGATGATGCGAGGCTCTTGCAGTTCATCACTGGTACCCCTCGCTGCAGGACTGAGAGTCCAGCCTCTTTGCACCAGGATTGATGCCTGTGGTGGCTTTTTGGTGAGCGGGACGCGATTGGACAGCAGGACAACAGCTTTGGCCTATGGGAATACTAAGAAAAATACATCAGAATTGAAATAAAGGGATTTACTGTGCTAATACCATCAGCACTTCCAAAGAAATCCCTCTGTTCTTCTTCACGGGCGTAGCCTTTTCCCCCAGATTTTTTTCTAGGCAACCATGTCCAGGAGAAAGGTGAGAGGCCTGACCCGTACGGGTCGTCAGGTCAGCGAAGACCCGGACCTGGACAACCTGCTGTCCACCCTCTCCCCCGAGGAGATGGAGGAGCTGGAGAAGGACATGATGAAAGTGCCAGACATCAAGCCGGAGGATGTCCAGGGGGAGAGCCAAGCTGCGCCGCCACCTACGAGCAACAACGTCCGGGACGCTAAGCTGGATGGCAGACGGGAGACTGACCGCAAAGGGAGGCTCAGTGAGAAGGAGCCGTCATTTGAGGTTTGTGGATGCTTAATTGGATCTTTATGTTTTGGATTTGACTTAACACCCATTATTCTCTTAAGATGTTTGTATTTGACCAGTTTTTATTAAAAATGAGCAGCTGGGTGACTTTAGATGATCAAACCACAATGTATGCACTCATGACTTGATAAATTACAGCATTATGTAACATCCACTGTCTCTGAGGTATTCTAATGAGAGCTTTCATGTGCTATTTTTCATTTTGCTTGAAGCAAAGCACCAACTGGACCTCATGCCCCCTGAGTCCATCAGCTCATAAATAGTGCAGAGTTGGCTTCTGTGCCAAGAAATATTGTTTGTCCCCCTCTGAGGCTTGCTTACATGCGTTTCACATTCTTAATTATCTTCTCACAAGCATCAGACAAAACACCAAACCATTTCATTTATTCCTATAAAAGAGCCCTCCTTGCTTTGAGTGTCAGGGTTTCTTGCAGTTTCGTGTGTTTAAAGGAGAGGCTCTTCAGTCGATGGAGCGGAGGCCCTGCGGAGCTCCTTAATCCCGGCCTGATGGAATTCCTTGGTTGATTGCTCCTACGCTCGCTGCCTTTTAAGGATACATCTGCCAGGGCCACGGCCTCGCGCGGCAAAACAGATGGAGACTCACAAATCAAACACTCGCACTGCAAATGTATCCACTGCACTATAAAAAATGGCTCCTTGTCCTTTCGCTGACTGTAAACATGCATGCCATTTTGTGTCAGGGAGAGTGTGTGTGTATACAGCAAGCAGATGGACGAGGAGCTGTTCGACAGTAAAGGAATACAGTATTTTCATGGGTTATTAGATATTATATCATGCAATACATGCCATGCATTATATACTGTATGTGTGTAAGAACAAGAGACATTTTTTTTTGGTTTAGGGCACTACATCCTTTGACACTGCTTTTTGGTTAAACCCTATAAATGTTTGTTTTTGGTAATGGCATATATTTAACCAGTGGTGGATAACTTGTAAGCCACATTTGTGTAAAAGTACAGATATCTAACCAGAAAATGACTTTAGTAGAAGTTAAAGTCACCTATTAGAATATTACTTTAGTAAAAGTCTTAAAGTGTTTGTATTTACTGTACTTAAAGCTGCAGTGGGTAGTAATGAAGCAAATATGATCCAAAAAAATATATTTTTATAAAACGGTCCCTATATACTGACAGTAGTGCATGAGACAGGTAATCTG
>CAKAOH010013938.1:0-18042 GCA_916701665.1 Sebastiscus tertius | reverse complement strand
TCTGATTGTCTGCAGGGTTGGGGGTGGGGCAGGACATGACACAGGATCTGACAGAGGAGTCAAACCTGGCGTAAAAATGATTGAGTTCGTCTGGGAGGTTGGGTGCTATGTTTGTGATCTGTTGTCTGGGTCCTTTAAAGTCTGTCATGGTTTGGAGTCCTTGCCACAAGTGCCTTGGGTTGTTGGAAGTGAGCTTGGACCCGTTGTCTGTAGTCTCTCTTTGCCTGTTTGATTACTGTCCTTAAAGAGTACCGTGAATGTTTGTAGTCGTCTGGTGAGCCTGAGGTAAAGGCTGTGTTCCGTGCATTTAGGGCTGCACGGACATCACAGTTTATCCAGGGCTTTTGATTTGTCTTTGTCTTTATAATTTTTGTGGGGACTACGTCCTCCGTGCATGTCCTGATGAAGCTGGTGACTGTGTCTGTGAAGTCATTGATGCTGCTGTTTGCGGTCCTGAACATCTCCCAGTCCACGTGATCAAAACAATCCTGAAGGATGGCGTCTGATTGGTCCGACCAGCAGTGAACTGTCCTGTAGGCGGGGGCTTCACGTTTCAGTCTCTGCCTATAGGCGGGGAGAAGGAGGATGGAGGAGTGATCCGATTTGCCGAAAGGTGGGCGGGGGAGGGCTTTGTAGCCGTTGCGGAAGGGTGTGTAGCAGTGGTCCAATGTGTTGTCCCCCCGTGTGTTGAATTCAATGTGTTGATACAATTTTGGGGAAATGTTCCTCAGATTGGCCCGGTTGAAGTCCCCCGCAACAATGAGTGCGGTCCTCGGGTGCGCGGTCTCCTGCACGTTAACTGCCCTATGTAACTCCCGGAGCGCTCTGTCCGTGTCGGCCTGGGGGGGTATTGGTGAGGAAAAACTGTCATTACCATTTTCAAAGGGGTCCCTTGACCTCTGACCTCCAGATCAGTGAATATAAATGGGTTCTCTGGGTACCCTCGAGTCTCCCCTTTACAGACATGCCCACTTTATGATAATCACATGCACTTTGGGGCAAGTCATAGTCAAGTCAGCACACTGACACACTGACAGCTGTTGTTGCCTGTTGGGCTGCAGTTTGACATGTTATGATTGGAGCATATTGTTTTATGCTAAATGCAGTACCTGTGAGGGTTTCTGGACAATATCTGTCATTGATTTGTGTTGTTAATCAATTTCCAGTAATAAATATACAGTATACATACATTTGCATAAAGTAGCATATTTGCCCACTCCCATGGAGGATTAAATACTTGATTGTGTGATTAATCAGGATTAACTATGGACTATCACGCAATCGCATTAAATATTTTAATCAATTGACAACCCTAGAGAAAACAAAAGACAAAAAATGTTAGAAGCATGACTTTAGACACACACACACACACACACACACACACACACACACACACACACACACACACACACAAACACACAGAGGGAGTATTTAGACTCAGTTCTCCTCAGTTTAGGGATTTTATCAAATTGACCAAACACCTTAATATGATGTGGTTATTACCTACAAAAATTGCTGTTATGAGCTAATTTGGAGGTTTTAGTAGCAAGTGCAGCCAGATGTGGGAGGTATCATGACATCGTTTCATTAATTTGCTTATATTGACAGACAATTTGGCACATTAATTTAGTGACTTGAGAAAGCAGGCAGTAGGGCACAGAGGTGATGCTCTCTGATTTTACAGAAAATCCACTCTATCCAGTTTGCCACTATATATGTTACTGTCAAGAAAGATTAACTCTTAAATAAATGAAATTAAAACACAATTGAATCCCGTTGGCTGAATGGTGAACAAGTGCACTCTGACTCTCATTAATCAGCGAGTGATAAAAGCCCAGACATTTCAAAAAGACGAGATAGAGGCTGGACTTTGTTCTTCCACATATGAGGCCAACCCTGCGCCTGGCTCAAAGTTCAGGTCACGCAGACAGTTTCAGTATTGCCTCTGTGAGAGTATCTGTGTTTTCCCCCTCAGTCTCTGAGCCCTAACTCTTCATATTAAACCGTTTGCACTACAGAATGACCCGTTGGGCCCTTATTGCTCCCCTCCTGCTCCTGCCGGGCCTGTTCATCCACAGTGCTGTCAGTCAAGATGCCGAGGACCCAGCTGCAACCGCAGAACCACCACCACCACCGAACCAGGCCTCTGATGGCACGCAGGTGGAGGGCGACAACGAGGACTGGGGAATGAACTCCTTCAGAGGTGGCTTCGAGTCAGTTAGCGGATACTTTGACTCGATCCTGGAGTTCATGGGTGGACGTGATGGAGTGTGCCACTACCGCTGTCGATATGGTAAGTCGATGGTTTAAATAGATGCGTATGGTTTAGGGTTAGAACATTACTGATATTGATCAGCCAGTATGGTCCACTACTGATATATCACATAGGATCTTTTTTTCAAAATAATTTACAATTTCAAATTTAGTTCCCCTTTCATCAGAATCTGAATCAGAAATATTGTATTGATCCCTGGGGCGTTACAGTTGCTCTTGTATAAACATAAAGAAATGTAAGAAAATAGAAATAACGGAGTATGTAACATGTAAATTATGTATATAATGCTACAACGTGTACATAATGCTACAATATATACAGAATATATGAAAAGAAATATAAGTGTGTACTAAAATTAAAAAATTAAAAAAATAAGAAAATGAGAATATAAGAAATATGTACAAATATTTGCATTAAGGTGTGCAATATTTGCATTACATGCAGTGGAAAGGGTTAGGGTTAGTCTAGGATTGGGTGTCCTATGCTCCAGTTGACGGTGTCACCACCCTTATAATGATGAAGCTGTTGAGGAAAACACAAAATATTTCCTACTTTTTAGGATGAAAATTGGCAAATGTATAGATACTGAATATCGGCGAACAAAATCTGCCTTTTCTAACTAAAAATACATAAAAGGAACATATATGGGTCAAATCCAAGTCAAGCCCTTTAATTGCTGGGTCCTTCACAATATGAATGTTCATGTGAATACACTTCAGACTAGATCATCATCTGTTTACATGTGTTTTCTACTGGCGAAAGTAAGATGTTGCATCAGAATTCGTAAATTCTGTCTATTATATCCAGTAATTTAAAAAAGGCTACATTATTACTACTAAGAATACAAATGAAATATGAATTAAATAATTTCCCTGGACAGACAGTTTATTAACAGTGCGATACATAATCTATAACTAAAATCTAAATCTATATACTTAATGGATAATATGTTCATATTAAATCACAAATTGTATAAAGTTGTTATACATTTCCTGTATGGAACAACAATGTAAACCCAATAATAATGCAATAGGATTTACTTCATCTTGTACTTATCATCTTTGTTATCATCTGGAAGAGGGCCTGGAAGTGGACTGTGACCCCAGCATGATAGGAGAGGTTACATGCGGCGAACGTGTCTAATAACGTGAAAGGATTATGAACCAAATAAGGAACCTTTGTTTCTCTATGTGCAGACATGGATCTACTTTTAATCACACGTAGTTTTCAAACCGTCATTTCCACTGGCCTGCTGTGAAACATCTGATATTTTGCTTTGCTTCCCCTCTCAGGTAAAGCTCCTCTTCCTCGTCCTGGCTACCAGATGCCAGAACCTGATGGATGTAGCTCCTATTTCTTTGGTCTTCCTGTTCCAGAGGGGGTATGCTGCTTCTGTTTATTCAGGGAAAATTCATGTGGATTTATCAAACTTGGAAATTTAATTGATAGAGATATAAAAAAATGAATCAATAATGTGAATTCAATTCAATTCAATTCAATTTATTTTTATATAGCGTCAAATCATAACAGAAGTTATCTCGAGACGCTTTATATATAGAGCAGGTCTTAGACCGTACACCATAACAGAGCAGGGACTGTAAAGGGACTGTACAAAAATTATTTGGGTTAGGAGGAAGGACAAAACTTCTTTGACTTTTTAAAAAGCCAGAACCCACCCAGAGTAATGAATAGTTGCTTTGGATCCTCTGCCGCTTAGCTCAACTTAGCCCCGCTTTCAAGCTTCATTTTTACATGGGCCAATTTGCACATTAGGAGTGAATTTTTATGGAAAACATAAAAAATATTTATTGAACATTCAAGCTACTGTCTATTTTCAAACTGAGAGCTGCTAAATGAATCGTTATCACTACTGACACTGAATAAGCGGAAAGGGGCAGCTTCTTAGCGTCATAATATTTTTATCAGGTTAGGTTGTGCTGAACTAGCATTATGTTTAGTTAGTTTAAAGTGACAGTAGGCAGAATGTTTTTTGCATCATTGGGCAACAATCCCATAATAACCTTTCAGCATATTGTAATTCAAGTGTTCTGAGAGAAAACTAGACTTCTGCTCCTCCTCATGGCTCTGTTTTCAGGCTTTAGAACATCTAGCCTGTGACGGGAGACTTTGACCAATCACAGGTCATTTCAGAGAGAGAGAGCGTTCCTATTGGCTGTTCATTCAACGGAGGCAGCTGTCAATCACTCGAAAACTCCGATCAAACGGTCAAACTAGGCAACGCTGATCAAATATTAATCAATATTTTGTTACTGTAATGTCTATTTCTCTCCTCACATGTTTTCAGAAACATCTTGTAGGGCATGTATTAGCTGTAAAATGAGAAAGTTTGCTCTGGCTGGTGGGCGGTGCTTGGTATTTCCTCAACTGATCTCAACATGGCTGCCGGGTCACAAACTTTCTCATTTTACAGTTAAACAGTACACTACTAGATGATTCTGAAAACATTTTATACAAGAAATAGTCACTAACAGAATATTGATTCATATTTGATCAGCGCTGCCTAGTTTGACCATTTGATCAGAGATCACAAGCGATTGACAGCTGCTCAGAGACGGCAAGGCTCCAGCTCAGCTCTGATTGGTTGTTTTCCTTCGGTCTGTGAAATATTGCAGATGCCATTAGGAGCACCGGAGGACACCAGAGGACACAGGGACACATGATTTTTTTCAGATTACCTGTCTCATGCACTACTGGCAGGATATAGTGACCATTTAATAAAAATACCTTTTTTTAATCATATTTGCTCCAACCTGCCTACTGCTGCTTTAAGTTCAGGTGTATGTTGGCTAGTGAAATAATGGCCTGCTGCTGAAAGATCTAAGAAACATGTCTATTGTTTCTCAAAACTGACAGTATGGTTCTACCAGCTACTTGTTAATTGTGAAGTGTAAAATAAAGTCCCAATAGAAAGACATGATTGTTGTGTCTCTGCATGTGTCAAACACACCTTTATGGACCATAGCACACAAAAAGGCATAATTTGGACAAAAGTATTTTAAAATCACTCTTTCTTGTTTCCAAAGTAAATCTCGCAAGGCAAAGATTAAGTAAAATATAAAACTGGGGTAAAAAACTATCCTTCAGCAAAAAGAAAATAATATATAACCTTCTGCCCCTAATAATTTTTATACAGTCCCTAAGAGTTCAGCGAAGTCTACATTTGACTGAATAATGGAATCAGTTTTTAGTTTTGCAGCAAAACATATTAATCACCTCTGTTGTGTACCAGATGGACATGGGCATCCCTGCCATGACCAAGTGTTGCAATCAGCTGGATATGTGTTATGACACTTGCGGCTCCAACAAGTACCGCTGCGACTCCAAGTTCCGCTGGTGCCTCCACAGCATCTGCTCCGACCTCAAGAAGAGCCTTGGCTTTGTGTCAAAAGTTGAAGGTCGGTAACATTTTAACCATTCAATCCAGGGGAGGGTTACTGAGCCCATCCCCTTTTTTCAGCATTGTTCTGCCTCAAATTCACTTTTAATAATTCAACTGATTTGGGGACACACCCTACTTAAATACAGTACTTGCAACTGTGGACATGGCCTGAGTTGACATACACAAACCCAGTAGCCCTTGTGTTTAGGCAATAAAACTACAACTTATTTAGGTTTAGGCAACAAAACTACAGCTTATATAGGTTTAGACAAAAAACAGTTAGGTTTAGGCAACAAAACTACAACTTCTTTAGGCAATAAAACTACAACTTTAGGTTTAGGCAATACAATTACAATTTCTTTAGGTTTAGGAAACAAAACTACAACTTATTTAGGTTTAGACAAAAAACAGTTAGGTTTAGGCAACAAAACTACAACTTCTTAGGTTTAGGCAACAATACTACAACAGTTACGTTTTGGGAAAAACATCGGGTTTTGGGTTAAAATAACTAAGAACACAAAGACAACTACACGTTATTGGTTTCACCCAACCTCCAGCTTCTATGGAGTTTCACGCTGTCTATACTACAGCACCTGACTTCCGCTTCTGCTCCTGTCATAATTACTACAGTCGCTAGAGGTCGCTGTTGTGTTCTTTTATACCTTCTTTCGGTGATCTACCGTATGAATAGATGATAAAACCTACTAGTAGGTGTAGTAGGCCCCTACTGACCCTCATCTATGTGGCTTATAGCGACTGATAACACCTATTTAATAGCCTGACAACAGTCTAATCGGTTGTGAAAATGATAACCAGTTGTGGAACTTGAAAGCAGGTGGCCTTTCAGATGCCTGTTTCTCCATCACGTTTGCTATAAATGTATAAAACCCTTTTGAAGAGAACCAAACATCCCCAAAACTCTAATATTTAAATACAAAAACATCTTGAGATCCCAATACAAATGATCAAAATGCTCAAGTGCTTTAAACCTGTCGAGTATTGATAATTTCATTTACTATTAAATGAAATGTGTGCTGAGTGACTCTCAGGAAATGTCAAACATTACCTTGTTTTGTTCATACTGCTCTGTACTGACTGCGATTCCTGTTTCTGTCACTTCTTCTCCTCAGCATGTGAAACGGTAGCAGACACCTTGTTCAACACAGTGTGGACTCTGGGCTGCAGACCCTACATGAACGGCCAGAGAGCAGCATGCTACTGTCAAGGAGAGGAGAAAGATGAACTTTAGATTAAAGTTTGAACCACTCTCCTATTTATAGCAGTACCAACTAGAGTAATACATCAGAAGCTGGGAGTTATGGTGTTGCAAAGGAGACTGTGTGACTACTTGAGTAATTTATTTGGAAGTTATTGTTCTGGTTCTGCTCAGTCATGATTTTACTTTGCCGCAAAATTCAGATGTTATTGTTAAAAGTTCAACTGTGTTTCATGAATAAATGTTATTGACACATACATGAATGTGACTGTTTCATTTCATTCTGACACCATTCAGATCAGTACATTGCATTTGCCAATCAACTTAAGAGTACATAGTACAAATATCAGTTTTGAAAATAATGTAATAATTATTTATGCTACAAAAGAAAATTGTATTGAATGAAAAATGGAGAGAAAACTATGCTATTATTACCACTAGTGGAAGTGGAGATCATTTCCTCTTTATTTTTTCTGAGGATTTGGAGTTTACATTCTACAGTTAAAAAAAATATTCTGATATGTTTATTTTAGTTTGATTTAAGTTAAAGCTGCAGTAGTCAGAATGTTTTTAGTATCATTGGGCAAAGATTCCATAATAACCTTTTAGCATATTGTAATTCAAGTGTTCTGAGAGAAAACTAGACTTCTGCTCCTCCTCATGGCTCTGTTTTCAGGCTTTAGAACATCTAGCCTGTGACGGGAGACTTTGACCAATCACAGATCATTTCAGAGAGAGAGAGCGTTCCTATTGGCTGTTCATTCAACAGAGGCAGCTGTCAATCACTTGCAAACTCTGACCAAATGGTCAAACTAGGCAGCGCTGATCAAATATGAATCAATATTCTGTTACTGTAATGTCTATTTCTGTCCTCACATGTTCTCAGAATCATCTTGTAGTGTACTGTAGTGTACTGTACTGATTTGTTTCAGATTACCTGTCTCATGCACTACTGTCAGGTTATATAGTGTACTATCACTATATAGCTACCGCTTTATAAAAATAACTTGTTTTAATCATATTTGCTCCAGTCCTACCCACTGCTGCTTTAATCAACTCGGCTTTAAATTAATCACTTGATTATTTATCAGTCCATTTTTCATTGCACATCCATTTTTATCAATTAATTTGTGTTACTTCCACCCCTCATAGGGTTAGGGTTAGGGTTAATTACTGCCTTCTGAAAAAGTGTGGGGGGGCATATCCCCAGTGTCTCCCCAGTAAATGACACACTCGGGTACAGGTTCTTCTGACTCAATAGGCATTACTTTGACCTCACTGTTGGAAGCATGAACTATGGTCACAGGTAGTTCTCTGAATGGTGTCTCCGTGGTGTTTGAAGCTGCCTGTGCGTTTGTATTAAGGAAAGATGTGTTGATTTGTTGAGTGCTGTGGATCATTTGAATGAAGTGTTGCTCAGAGGATTTGGTTGTGGGTGTGGATCTGCTCTATCCTCAGGGGAGAAGAAGCTGATATTGTGAAGAGCATCTTGTCTCCCTTTTCATTTGACAACACTTGGAAATGTGTTGGAGTTGCTTGGATGGAAATGAGTGTTTGGATATCTGTGGGTGCCAGCAGCAAGCTGTAAACCTTTTATTGTCTGAACGTATATGCATGCATGGGAATGCCTTTGTCTTGTATCTGGGCATGCATGCATGCGCCTACGCTGTAAAAAGGTTTCATATAGATCAATGTTTGTGTGTACGTTTTCATGTTTGCATATGCAAGTATGTTCCTCATGTGTGTATGTGTGTGTGTGTGTGTGTGTATTTACACAAGTACAAAGAGTCCTCTGAAGATCCCAATAAATCACTTTGCCTCTGTGTATCGGCACACCTGCTCTCTGTGTTATAAATAGACGGTGGATACATCACTTCCCTTGTGTCACACAGCTCAAGTTCAGAAACTTGTGTTTTGACAGAAGGGAGAAGACACATTCACAAAGACAGACGAGAGCTGATAAACAGCCAGCTTGCCACCACAGAATCATGGCTGTAATGTGTGGAATTGTATTCATTTGTCAACTGCCTTATGAAAGCTGATCAGTTTACGGTTAAGGCTCAGTTGTGCATCAACACTAGCGAACAAGAATAATTTGTTTGGAAATGCTTTCACTTTTGATGAGAAATGATAAATATTAAAGGTTTGTAACTCATAAGTCTTGTTTTTTGGCATAACAGAGGTGTGATGTAAAACAGCTGTTGTGAATATCTCACGTTTCTAGTCAAGTCTGCATGGAGCTAGTGCCCCTCTGTGGTGACAGTATGAATTACAACTTCTCAGAGGTTCCTAGATTATTGGAGTAGAGATGTGAGGCTGCGTGTAGTACTGGAGGAGCAGCAGCAGAGGGTGAACATCTTCATGTTAACAACATGCAAGTGCAAAGAACCCTATCTGTTTTTAATGCATACTCTGTACCATTTCCCCCTTATGAACCTGACAAAACTCTTCATAATGTAAATGAATAGCACCCATACAGTACTTATGTGTATTATTAAAGCAGCGGTAGGCAGATTGGAGCAAATATTTAAAAAAAAAGTTATTTTTATAAAACGGTCACTAAATCCCGGCCGCCATGTTGAGATCAGTTGAGGAAATACCAAGCACCACCCACCAGCCGGAGCAACCTTTCTCATTTTATAGCTAAACAGTACACTAAGAAATAAATCTGTCCACACAACCTTTGTTTTACCAAATATCTCTGTCCACACTCAAACGCAAAAACAACTCCAACTACTCGCCGTTATATTTACATGTCACCACAAGTGAGATCATAAGTTAAGGGTCAAGGAATTATGTTACCACCCTTCTCACTCCCTTTCCTTCGACTTCATTACAGTCAGTTCGATAACAGTTATTGTTGGTGCGTTGAGGCTGAGATACCTGGTCGGACTGCATGACTGTCATCACTCTGCTGTCATCAACTGTGTCTTTACATGCATAAATGAGGAAAGGGAGGTCATTCAGGTTTATGTCCATCGCCCTCCTGAGTGGTCCAAATGTGGCCTTCAATCACCCAAAAGCTCATTCAGTCACCATTCAGCCTCCACATGTTTAATGTGTTTCCTGCTTTGTCCTCCTGTGACCTGAACACTTTTCAAATGTAAAGTTGTAATTAGTCCGAGCAGTGCTAAGAATACGCAAAGAAGCCGTATGCTCATAACACAAAGCAACAGCTGTGAAATGAGGAGAGGACGTCATTGTTTCCCAAGAGCTCCATTTTACACGTCCACACCGATACAAAGTAACCAGAGTTTTTAAAACTATCTCTTTTTGTGACCCAAAACTCTGTTTGCATGTGGATGAGAGGCGAAAACGTAGAGGAAAACATCAGTTTTTAGAATTATCTGTATACGTGTAGACAGGGCCTTAGAAAGCCAGTCACCAAGTACAGTACAGTGATGTGATTGTGAGGGCTGTTTTAGTGGGAGTAATGAAGATCACTCGCTTAGCATTTTATTTGCAATTTATCCAGTCTCTTTTCCAATGAAAGTAGCGAATCAGCACTAGCTCCAAAAGTCACTAAATCTAGCGAGAAAGTCGTCAAGTCGGCAACAGTGACAGCCCGTTCCTTCAGACCTCCCTCCAACGCCACTCCCCCAAAATGATCATTATAAACATAAACAATGAACGTGGCTATTGTTAATACTCACAGCTATCAAACGAGCAGATTGTGTAGGACTGATGACGCACAATGAGCAGGAAAGAAGGTAGGTAGACGTGGACGGGTTTATTAGAGCCTTAGTTTCTAGGCGACTAAGTGGCCAGAGCTCCCAGTTACTTTTTGTCCCCCATGTGTTCCCAACTTTCTGTCACCGTTATGTTTTTGTTGGGTTCTTGGATAGAAGAAAGGACAGTTGTTAAATGGTTCTCTGATTTCGTTCTACCAATATTGGTATACATTAAGCTGGAATTTCTTATTTATTATACTACCTTGAATTTGTACTTAAGTACTGTACTTGACAAAATGTACTCAGTTACATTCCACCCCTGGTAATTATATTCCCACCCACTGACAGATTCCGTTACACATTCAGAAATATGTCACATTACAGAAAATAAAGACGTCTGACTTCTGCTTCACTCTGACTGTAAACATAGTTTTGGTCAACAGTTGAACACCCATTCTAATTCAGTGCACATGTTATATTATAGTAAACTACCTACAGGATAACCATACTAACAGTACTTCTTTGTGATGTATTACCAGTTAACTGGCACTGGTGAAATGGACTTAAAATTAAATGAATCAAAGGATCAATCAAAAGATCATGGTTTGGGTTAAAATAAGTAGGTTACTTTTAATCACACATTTGTATCTGTTCTAAATGAACCTTAAAGGGAGATTTGTCAAGTATTTAATCCTCTTGTCAACATGGGAGTGGACAAATATGCTGCTTTATGCAAATGTATGCATATATTTATTATTATTGGAAATCAATTAACACAAAACAATGACAGATATTGTCCAGAAACCCTCACAGGTACTGCATTTAGCATAAAACAATATGCTCCAATCAGAACATGTCAAACTGCAGCCCAACAGGCAACAACAGCTGTCAGTGTGTCAGTGTGCTGACTTGACTATGACTTGCCCCAAACTGCATGTGATTATCATAAAGTGGGCATGTCTGTAAAGGGGAGACTCGTGGGTACCCAGAGAACCCATTTACATTCACTGATCTGGAGGTCAGAGGTCAAGGGACCCCTTTTCTTCTCCAAAAATGTCCTATAATTTTTGTAGTGTTATTTAGCCTCCTTTGTGACAAGCTAGTGTGACATGGTTGGTACTGATGGATTCATCAGGTTTTTCTAGTTTCATATGATGCCAGTATCTTCACTCTAGCTTTAAAACTGAGCCGCTACAACATAAAAATGGCAAGTAACGATAATACGTTAAAGAAATTAGTGGCGAAATTAGTTGAGAAATTGTGTTAACGCGTTACGGCTCAGAGGTAGAGTGGGTCGCCCATCAATCGGAAGGTCGGCCGTTCGATCCCCGGCTCCTGCAGTCCACATGTCTGTGAGCAAGATACTGAACCCCAAATGGCTCCGAAGGCATAGCCATCGGTGTGTGAATGAGTATTTAGATTAGATCCTGATGGGCAGACACCATGCATAGCAGCCTCTGCCATCAGTGTATGAATGTTTGTGTGAATGGGTGAATGCCTTCATGTAGTGTAAAGAGCTTTGAGTGGTTGGAAGACTAGAAAGGCGCTATATAAATGTAAGGCCATTTACCATTTACCATTATCGCATCACGACAGCCTGAGTTAAAATGGATGATGATGTGAAAGCAGCTTAAAAAATAATGCAGAGTCCAGTAGAGATAGATAGATCTTTATTCTACGGTGATGCATAATAACGGAAAGCAGAAGGAGCCACATCAAAGTACTGAGATCCACCCCTTTATCCTCACTTTCCTCTCGCCAGCTATCAAACAATGACCCCTTTATCAGCACCCATTATTCAGTCTCACCCGCTCATCCAAAACAGGTCATCGGAGTTCTTCAACTTGACAATCTCCTGCTGGCCTGGCTTATCCACACCCCATTCCTTTCTCCTTCCCTTGCTCCTAGAAGAAAAGAGACAGAGGCGAGGGGATTTGCCTCACGGTAGGTAGCTGTTTTATGTGAAGCATATGAGAAAAGAGAGAAGAAAGGGGAGAGGTTTTTTGGTGAGGCTTGGCAAAGAGAGCCAGGAGCCCACTTGAGGAGCAGTGGGTCTTAGAGCTGGATGATTTGTTTAGAGAAGCCCTCTCCAGCCAAAAGGAGGATTAGCTGCACACAGGTTCCCATGGAACCACGGCGAGGTGGGGAGGGCTTTTAGAGGTTACCACACCCTTGCATGACTGCACATGTATGCATGCATGTAGACGCACATGCACACAGATGTGTACAAAACACAGACATACACGTACTATACGTACACAAAGAATATGCATATGTACTCACAGTACATTTTCATGGGCACTACAGGTGCGCCTAGCGATGGCTTAAACAGAGGACTCTGTTTTACTGCAACACAGTCTCACGGCAGTTTGTGAAATTGTCACAAAATTATTTAATCTATTTGATCCGTGTACATACACACAAACTTCCCTTTTTTCGTGACGCTCAGCGCAACTTTCAACAAGGCATTTTTCGTGGGTTTTCCTATGAATGTCCAGCAACACAAGACACGCATGTCAATTTTCGCTCCAGCCTTTTTTTTAAAAAAACAAAAGAAAAAAAACTACTTAGTTAGGTGCAATAGATCAACGTGGTTAAGCTTAGGCAACAAATTTACTTAGTTAGGTTTAGGAAAAGAAGCGGTTTGGGTTTAAAAAAACACTCCAGAGGTGCTGTAACTTAAGTAATGAAGTTACGTGAAAATAAATCAACTTTGACTTGTGGTTTCAAACAGGACACGAACAATGGTCACCTGGGCAAGAGTCCTGTGTTTTATGACCCACCCATCCAGCTTGACCTCCTCCCTACATGGCGTTCGCCACTCTTTATACTTCCCGGTTCACAATTATGTGGATTACATATGAATTGATTTTGTGCTGACCATCACGAAAAAAATGGGAAATTTGTGTGTCTATGTACACAAATCAATATATATACATATATATATATATGTATATATATGTATTTATATTTTTTTTTACTATTTCACAAACCGCTGTGAGACTGGGCTGTTTGCTGACGATATTTCCCATGAAAACATGCAGGCAGATCGTGTATGATGACAAAGCCATGGTATAAAAATAAACCTCTCACTACTTCTATAAAAATATGGAGTATTTTCAAAATCAGAATAACAATTAATTGATAGGATAGGATCGATCTGACTATCATTACAAGTAATATATTAAATGGGAATTCCAATTAGGAAAAAATCCTGAGCCAACTTCTCCACCCAATGCTGGTTGAAGATAAATAAAAACAATACAATAAAACTAGTGATGTAGAAGAATATATCCTTTCAAATACAGTGATGATTTTCAGCATTGGTTTGTGTTGCAAACTGTGTTCATCCTGCCTGTGAGGCCTGTTTGTCTTCGCCATATTTGAGAAACTATCTGAAGGCAAACACACACTCAAGGTTAGACTTGAGGTAAGAACTTGACCAGGGTGAAAGAGCTGAGGCTAACACAGTTTAGAGTTTTAAGCCTCAGTGGGCTGTTTTAACTAACGACATTGTGACATGTCACAGAAAAGTGCAAGTTTAAATAATATAATGAAAGATGGCTGAATTCCATTTAGCTTCTTCAGTTTCAGGCTTCTAGTATTGTGCATGTTGCCTCACTGGGACTCTTGAATAGAACAGAGTCAGTATTAAAGCCCAGACACACCAACCAAACATCAGAGAGCTAGCGGAGGTGGACCGTTGAGTTGCCTCACGTCGCCTTTTTGTCATGGCCAAAATGTTGCATTTCAACACACCGCAAAAACTACAGTTGAAGGCCAACTACCACAAATGTTCTGCGCCTGTGTAATAGGAAAATACTTGGTCACAGTATTCCGAATTCGTCATTCTGGACGGTGGATATACAAGCCGTTGTTATGATCCGTACATGAAACAAAGCAGCGTTTGCCGACCGTTTTCACACCACTCTCACTCACCACTTAGCTTCATTCCAGATGTTCATGTCGCTGTGAAAATATCCGTGTGTTGGAACGATCAGATGAGACAAAGATGAAAAATGAGAAGTGCCTTTTGTGTGTGTCCTCTTGACTGTACTCGTTTGGTTGTTTTCCTCACTTTCGTTTCTCATCTTGTGCACTGATTCGCTTAAGCTGAACAGCCAATCAGAGTGGTTTCTCTCACCAGTGGGCTACGCCGCTGATTCAACATGCTGAATAAGCTGAAAAAACTTGGACACGGGCAGACTAGAGCCGACAATGCGGGACACACCGCAAAAACTGGGCCAACAGACACTCACCAACGTTTCCAAACTGTCTGACGGCCAACCGTCGGCTTGGTGTGTCAGGGCCTTAAAGGTCTGTGCTTTTCCTACTATGACAATTCATTCATTCTTTAACCTTTATTTAACCAGGTTTAGACCCATTGAGATTAAAATCTCTTTTTCAAGAGCGACCTGGCCAAGAAAGGCAGCAGTACAAACAGTTTCATACACACACATTAAAAAAACAATAGATCAGCTCAAAGGTGCCGTACCGTAAAAGTGTAGGAAAGCCATATAATCCTATTTCAATCAAAACAAGTACAATCATGGATAGAGTCCATTTCTATAGATTTCACCATGCCTTTAAATTAATTTAGAGTGACTAGGTCCTGGAGTTAAAGTTCATTTTGCAGGCTATTCCACGCAGATGGTGCAGAAAACATAAAGGCCTTCTTTCCCAACTCAGTGTGAACTCTGGGAACAGTCATAAGCATCGTGTCCTGAGACCGTAGCCCATAATAATTGCCATGTTTTCTGGTTAGAAAGACAGATAAATAACAGGGGAGTCTACCCAGAATGGCCTTATAGATAAAAACATACCAATGGCTAAGCCCACGTATTGACAGAGCGGGCCAATTTACTTTGGAGTACAATATCCAGTGATGAGTGAGGGCTCTACAGTTTTTAATGAACCTTACAGCACCGTGATATACAGTATCCAACATATAGAGACAATGGACTGATGCATTCATGTAAAACAGATCACCGTAGTCAAGAACAGGCAAGAACGTCGCTTCAACCAGTTTTCATCTGACATCAAGAGAAAAACAAGACTTGTTTCTAAAATAAAAACCTTCAATTTCAACTTTTTCACCCGACTCTGTATATGAGGTTTAAAAGAGAGGTGGTCATCAATTAAAAATCAAAAGTTGTATGTGGAGACTGCCTCAGTTTGTTAACTTTGAGTAGTAATTCAAAATATCTGCTGTGAAAACTGTGAAAAAAGGTATTTTTTACTAGGTAAAAAAGGTATTCTGTATTACCAGCCACGACAGCGATGCTGGTATCGTTTTGACCTTATAAGTCTGTGTGTGTGTCATCATGGCAAAATGAGGAGACACCTACTGTAGCGGGAACTATCACAGAAGAGATTTTGAGTACTTTGCCAAATGTTTTATTTGTATTTCTGTCTGTCTTTGGACAGATTTTGTCAACATGATAGCGTCACAACCGTGCAAGATGCAGTCATGAAACTTTACAGGCGTGTAGGTGAGATCAAAATGTAGGTTGAGTACAAAGATGGATGTGGTCTGAGCAAGGGTGCCGGAAGTAGGGGGGTAGAAAGTGGGGCAAGGGCCATCACCCAGACGATTTGGCGTCGTAGCTGGTGTGATCCCTTTGTAAGATGATTTCTAGTTTGAACTTTATTTTATGCAGGTAAATGGTATTAAGACAACATGTTTATATTATATTCTAGCATACCTTTGCTATCTCTTCTTTATTCATTTACACATTGATCTCCTGATGAAGTACCCAGCATGAACCACATCTACAGATTTACCAAGATGCAAAAACAACTTAAAGAAATTTGTTGGTTTCTGTGTGCCACTACTTCTGATATGCCAGATTCAGGATCTCTTCATAGTGAAAATCTGCAGTTTATTTACACAGCAACTTTTTCTTTAAAAAACAAACAAAAAAAAACCTAGTATTATTAGTAATTATTAGTAAGTATTGTGCTTATTCAATCTTGTGAAGGGCTCAATGCATGGGTGGAATATGGTCTCAAAAAAGTACAAAATGCAAGTCACCCTAAAAAATAATACAAAGCACACTGTAGTGTTTGAACAAAATGAAAATGCCTTTAGTTTACATGGCAATAATAGTTTTAAATGACCAACGCGTTGCGACCAACATAGGTCTTCATCAGGGTCATTGTCAGCATTCAGCAGTAGCTTGCACACCTACAGTATATTGTCAGTAGAGTGGGAGAGTGGTTCTCCATGTGCAAGCCTATTGGACTTCACTGAAGTTACAGGCATCGTAGCTTCAGCGAGAGAGACGTTACTTACACAACTTCTGGGTGTGTAGTTTTTCTAATTACATATTTTCAGAGTCTGATTCAGCACACTTCAACAGTTACAACAAACTGAAACTTTCTTGAATTGCCAAATGACCTTTTAATTTGATAAACATCATATGTGGGATTCATGCAAGCAAGCAAATGCGAGCAATTCAAACGAGATCAAAAAATATTTATGTCTGTTGCCGTTGACTACCGTACATATTTTTTTCTGAAATAAGGTCTCATGGTGGTCCACCAGAAGGGGCGTGACATCACCTCTCTATACCCTTCTCTCTCTCTCCATGTTAATGTCTGTATCTCACCTGTAGCTTCACTCCGGTGCCAGTTTATTAGGTACAGCTAGGTAAAACTAATGTCGTCTAATACAACAGTCCTGCAGTAAATCCTCCCATCATGAAGGTTACAATGTTCCGGTTTTATTGAACTGTTTTTAGAGAGGTATGGTCATTTTCAAGGATGCATTGTATTACATTATACTGACAGGTGTTCAACAACATAGTTCAAGGCATTATGGGGAATGTCACATCAGCAACCTCTGTTGAATGGGCAAATGCCTACAAAACATCACGGGTCCTGTCTAACATGTCACGGCTCTACATGTTCAAAGCCTGTTCACAGTGAGAGGATGAAGAAGACACTGGTGGATCATGAGGTGTGGCTGCTTCCATCTGCTGGACCAGCTAAAGAACTGCATTTAGATGAATGAGAATGGTCCATTGAAGCATTCTCACTCACCAAAATGCAATTGTTTGGAATGGAGCATTCACCATGAGTACGTTCACTATGTCTCATTAGGTTAACAACAAACTTTGTATGTTTTATCTCAAGTAAAGACAACATCTTTGCTGAAATGTAGAATATAAGTAAAGATTTCTTGATGTGCCAGTACTATTTGCCTTGATCCCAACTTTTATTGATTGCAGAATTGTTCCTGCTGTTAGTCTCTATTGTCTTGCGATGTTTAGTGGGTTTGAGGTCTGCTGACTGCGAAGAAAATTATGACAGTACGTTCTCCTTTCTCTTCCTTGAGTCTCAATCAGTCCTGCCGTAGTTTTGATGCGTTTTAGGGTGACTGTCCTGCTGTATTCTCTTCCACATGACTTAAGGCCAGAAGGACAGGGTTGTGCCTCTCTTTGGTCCTTGAGCATGTGCAAGTCTTCTCCCCATTCAT